>JAKWBI020000384.1:0-47334 GCA_022664585.2 Zalerion maritima
AACTGAACACATAGTCATGTTCCAGTTTTCAAGGAAGGTGCCGGCGCGGGATATCATTAGGGAGCCTGTAGTTATGTATGATCCGTTTCTTTTTTTTTTTTTTTTTTTTTTTTGTCAGGGGTTAGTTATGTAGGCATCATGGAGGGGGGTATTCACATCCGCGGGGAGGTTTCGACCGACCACCCACCCACTCATCCACCGTGGGCTAACTGGCGCCTCGATAAAACACCGAGACAGGCAAAGCAGCCGAATGCTGCTCGCCCTGGCCGAACATTGCATCCACCCACCCGGGCGGGCACCGAGAAACCCTACGTCCGCGCCAGCATGGGCGGGAGAGAGACAATAGTCCCGAGGGCCTCCAGGGTATGATGTCGTATCAATCGAAAAAACCCCGTGTAGCCGCCAACGAGTGTATCGCTCTTATCAAAGTATGTATACAGTATATACCGGTGTTCAAACACCTATCCCATGGCCCTACCATGTAAAACCCCCTCCCGGCTCCACCAAGTCCCCAACCAAATTTGGGATCCGCGCGTCCCTTTAAAGAGCAAACACACCTCCCGGCCGCGAATCCAGTTTTATGCCAGCCAGCTTATGATTCGTTTTGGGATATATGGCGGTCTTGACAGCCAGCGAAGATCCTGAACATGCTCAGTACATCATATAGTCTGTCTACTAGGCTCGGCCCACTCTGGGACAATCCCACCTGACCCCGTCGACCACTCCATCCCATCAGGCTGGCCCGTCGAAAAGAAATGAGCATGCTGGAAAACTGCGAGTCATCAAGTCTATTTTCCACCGTTTCAAGTTTTATATATACTGCCGTGTACTGTCGTTACCCTATCTAGTTTATTTTCTGGGCATCCATATCTCTCCCCATCTACACCCACTCCTGGGGGTTCTTCAGTACCTCCACCAACCTCGCCTCCCTTGTCTTCGGTTCCGGCTCATGCATATACTTCCAACTAGCCGTGAGCGGCAAACTCATAAGAATGCTCTCAACTCTTGATCCAGGAGTATTGAGCCCGAACGCCGTCCCCCTGTCGTGAACCAAGTTGAACTCGACATAGCGACCCCTCCTGATCTGCTGCCACTCCTTCTCCGCCTCGGTATACTCCATGCCCTTCCGCTTGTTGATGATGGGTATGTACGAGGGTATGAAGGCGGTTAGACAGTCTTGGATGAAGGCAAACATATTTTCCTTGTCCTTTCCCTCCATCTCGTCTAGGTCGTCGAAAAAGATGCCGCCCACGCCGCGCGACTCACCGCGGTGCTTGTTGCTAAAGTACTCGTCACACCACTGCTTGAATCGTGGGTAGTACGCCCTGTCGTGTTTGTCGCACGCCTCCTTGATGGTCTTATGAAAGTGGATTGCGTCTTCGTCGAATAGGTAGCAGGGCGTCAAATCGCATCCACCGCCGAACCACCAAGCGTTCGAGTTGCCCTTGTCGTCGTTCGTTTCAAAGTAGCGGTAGTTGAGGTGCACCGTGGGAGCCATTGGGTTGTGCGGGTGTAAAACCATGCTCAGACCAGCCGCGAAGAATTGGAGGTTATCGGCGTCGGCGTCGAGGTTCTTGTGGTTCACTCGCATCTTTGCGATGGCTGGCTTGGGAAGGGTGCCGTAGACAACACTGACGCCGACCCCGGCCTTCTCGAAGACTTTTCCGTCCTGCAGCACGCACGTTATCCCACCTCCGCCCTCCTCGCGCTGCCACTCGTCCTTGCGAAACTTGCTCCCGTCCACCTCCTGAAGGGCCTTGACAATTTCCATCTGCTGCTCCTTGATAAACTTTTCCATGCGCAGGCGCATCGGCGACTGCGGGGTCACGGTTGACTCGCGTTTTGCGATGGCGTCACGCTCCGCGAGGGAGGACTGCTCCATTGCTGTTGGGGGACCAGACGCCTAAATCGAATATATGAGTGTCAGAAGATGTGTGTATGTGTGTGAATCGATTGCGTTGATCGTGATGACGTAGGACACTGGCATGTGGAGGAGTGACGGGAAGCGAAGCTCTCACTGAAAACTTAAGAGCTTGCAGAGCTTGCAGAGCTTGGTTGGCATACCATTATATAAACCCATGTGGGAATGGCCAAGAGAGCAATTGTGCGCGCCGCTGAAGACCAAAAAGTAGTTGGGCCTGTGCTCCGTGAATAAGAGGGGTTGAAGAATGCTCCTTTGGCACGCCAAGTTATGGGCAGACTTCTCCTGGATAAAAACGGGGTGGATGTTGAACCATTGGCGGCGGTTGTGGTATACAGAGAATTGGAAATAATGAACCCCCAGCTAGACCGAGTCCACGGCTGCGTATAACTGTGAGGGCGCTGGACAAGGGTGCGAACACTTGAGGAGCTTCCTCGGCCGGTGCATTGGCTTGCCATCCTGCAAAAAGATCGTACACCTATTTCTTCTTTCCCTTTTCATTCGGGTCCAGTGGTATCTTTGGCAGGCGCATCCAACAATCCAAAGTTACCCGACTCCACCGTCCCAACCAGTCTCAGGACAAGGCCTCGACGACAGAGGCAGTGAAGTACCGCCTTGTGCTCTTCACAACTAACTCCCCTGCTTCTGTCCGGGCGCCGAGACGGATCCAATGGGGCGGTCAAGCAGTAAATCGGACGATTGACAATACACTTTTTGCTATGAGACCACTTTTCTGGTGCTCCGGGGACGGCCGGGACTGAACAATACCGTCGGAGAGTGTGGGAATCCGGTTGGTTTTCGTGGCCTGAACAATTCGTCGAGAAGAGGGCATGGGCGAAGGGGGGTGTTTTTTTGGTTGACCCAGTCCAAATTACTTGGGAAACAGGCAGGTTAACCGCAAACCTTCATCGCAATGTAAAGTGACACAATGGAGCAGACATAATAAGAAAGCATCACCGAGGGAATCCCGATTCCGAGCGGCCAGAATTGTTCCGGAAGATAGTTCCTGCATTTCGGAGCGGATCTAGCAGGTGCACAGACCAGTAGAATATAGATAGTACGGGCTGTCCTTAATGACCCCTCTATCCCCACTCCGCTCGGGCCACCTGCACTGCCACAGGTACATAATTTTAGAGGTGGTGGTACTTCTATTACGGCATAGAAATATATAAAGGAAACCCCTTATAAATTAATAATATATTGCAATTTTCGATTGCGTTAATAAGTAACCGTAATTATTTACTATATATTATTCCATTTTACCATTAACTTTATAGTATCATATAGGTAAATTATTTAAATATGTATGGTATTTTAAACTTTGTTTACCGTGGACGTGATTATGGCAGAGATGCTGAAATTAAATTCCATGTGTAGTTCCATGTGTACCAATGGTCCGTGCCACGAGTGGGGATAGAGGGGTCAGTTAAGGACTCCCAGATAGATAATCTCGGGGAAGGAAGCGTTCAGCTGAAGGTGCAGATGCAGGTACCTAATGAAGCTTGAATTTCCATCCTTGATCTTCGACTTTTGAACCTATCTTACCAGTGGGATACCACGAGAGATATTCTGGCCATCAGCTGATCTAGACATCCACCCGTTGGATCTAATCTGACCCACCTTCCTTTAACGTTCCCCGATGCTTGACAAGCTTTGGGGTTGGCTTACCCGGCTTGAACTCGTGGCATGCATGGTTTCAGTCCGGCATTTGAGGTCCTTACTGTCCGTTATAGCACATGTAAAACGGTCAAGCATGTATGCACACAGATCGCCTTGGCTTAACCCAGCCATGTTCCTAGGCTATCCAACGGCGTTTATACCTCTCTGGAGGATTTAATTGGGCTACTTAACAGGAAGCCTGCTGATTTTCCCTTTGTTCACCGTTAGGGGACCTAGGCAGCCTCAGCTTCCGCCTGGATGGATTTCACTACCGTAGTACGACGGCCCGACAGAGATGATGCACGTTTTCATGTAAAAATTGAGGCTGAGGCTGCTAGCAATTCTGAAGCCAGCCATGTAAGCTCTGTTTTGTTATTATATCATAGCAACTTGTTTAAACTTGTATGTACAAATCTGGTCGGCGGGAGTCAGGCGTGTGTGTACCAGTCATGGGCAAGGTACCCGTGATTGAATTTGGAGAGAAATAGCCCCTCATCAATAAGCATCTGGACCCATGCTTTCTCACATCCCACTTCGACGAGCGATAAGAATCTGGGGACACACCAAGCTCCTGAAGAAAGCCAATGGACATAGGGCATCCTCAGGCCTGATCAGCTTGAAATCTCGAGTTTGGTGTTGCATGCTTGCTTGTATTGATTCTACTGACAAACTGGGCGAATGAGGGGCAGGGAGGGTGGCTGTGCTCATGGCCGTGCTGTATGCAAAGCAGAAAACAGAGATGCCACCCGGCTTTGTGACGTATGACTCCACCACGTGAGGGTACACCGAGGGAGTCGTCGTGCCTGCCACTCCCTCACCCCCACTAGTCCAAATGCAGAACAATCCATGCTCAGCTGCCTTTCTGGCCACACTTAGTCATCCAGCCCAGCAGCGCCCCGCCTCCTTCCTTCGCTGTGGTGTCTCCCATTCAAGGCGGCAACCTTTCTTTCCCTTTCACCCCTTCCGCCTCTACGTACTTTAACTCCATTTCTCCCTTTCGGATACCCGCGCCTCGCTTCCTTTTTTCCTCCTTCATATCCCACACATATACACAACCAAAGGCAGTTCTCTCTTTAGCAACTCTTTCTCACCAACAGCCTGCTTTCTTGCATCTACAACTCTACAGCAGCACTTCCCGACACCACCGTCAAGATGCGAAGCAAATTTAAGGACGAGCACCCCTTCGAGAAGCGCAAGGCCGAGGCTGAGCGTATTCGCCAGAAGTATGCCGACCGCATTCCGGTATGTTTTCTCTCTCTTTATGTTTTGCATTCTCTTTCCCAACCGACATTATATTCCCGCTCGAGAGACTGTCCTCACTTCTTACGCCTAGGCCGAGCGCCTATTTCCTGTTGGCGGTGATGGGGGCGGTGTTGGACAGCAACGGGCGGTCGCCCAAAAGCTTAAATGCCCTTTACACTTCCCCGCTTTCACCGCCCTATCAATCACATGTCCTTGTGCTACCTTTGCAAGGCTCTCGACTTGGACATTTTTGAACCAATACCCAAATTTTTACTGACTATCCAATTTCAATAGGTTATCTGCGAGAAAGTTGAGAAGTCAGACATCGCCACCATCGATAAGAAGAAGTATCTTGTCCCTGCGGACTTGACGGTTGGACAGTTTGTCTACGTCATCCGTAAGAGGATCAAGCTCGCTCCCGAGAAGGCTATCTTCATCTTCGTCGATGAGGTTCTCCCGCCAACTGCTGCTCTCATGAGCAGCATCTATGAGGAGCACAAGGATGAGGACGGGTAAGTCCACACACATGGAGACCCTTTGCCTTCACCTCTTCCCGCCAACCAGGCTACCGCCGGATTTTAAAGGGCAAGAATGAGCAAGATGCTAACATGTTGCTGCCTGCAGATTCCTCTACATCACATACTCTGGCGAGAACACATTTGGCGATTTCGTTGAAGCATAAATCGACCTTCCCCAACCGAACTACCCAACTGTCGTCCTGTGCGAATCAACTAGGCCTTTTCTATATCCTTTACATACACATCGATTTTTTTGCGGCGTTTACAGGTTTTCACTAGGGCGGCCTTTGAAGAATAGGAGGGAGGTGGGAAGGGGCCTCGAATAGGATTTTGATCGTGTAATTACAAATGCTATGCACGCACGGGAGGTCTTTCTTTTGGCACAAGATCGGGACGATGGGCAAGCGGCGCAAGTTTGATGGCTCGCTCGGGATGGTGTCTTGTTCATCTCCCTCATGACCGCCTCTTTCCGATCTGGCGGCACAAGGTACGTTGACACATCTGGACAGTAGCGACATGGCCACATGGGATTTCTCCCCGACCGCTACTTTCCTCGAGCCTTATTTCCGGACTGCCACCTTCGGTCCCGTGTGCTAGCGATTACTCGGCCGGAGATGAAAGGGTAGAAGACTACTAGTTATCGGTCACTTTCTTGCCTTCTCGTCGTCAAAGTTTTGGTTAACTACCTCGTCCCGTGCATTTCTTTCACAACCGTTCAGCAAGCGCCTAGTGAAAAATAGTCTCATAGGCCTAAGATATGAATACGAAAGCGGCAATATTACAAACTTAAACTAATTCTCCCCGGGATATCCAGTCCAGTCTGGTTCCATGGGAATCTTTTGGCATGTCCCGCCAGGCTGGTAGGCTGCTGATACATCCCTAATCTGGCATTTGATGTCTCAAGGGTAGCACGTAATGCGGGGCGGGCCATTCTGAGCGCGATAGGTTGTCTGGATAACAAAAGGGGAGTATCCGACACTCCCGCGTTGATACGCCCTTAAGCGACGTACAGTAGAAAAGGGTCCTTGCATTGATAGCGTGAGCGAGGCTCGGATGATGCAATCCACCTTTTGACTTACAGGCTGCTGCGCGCGCGTGCAGATGTAGCAACATTTGAGGACTATATTCGTTGCGCTTGGTAAATACTAGGTATAGAAGGCGGCCCCACGTGGTTGGTGACTCATGACCGACTACCCGCCCAGCTTGGCCAGCTTTCGGTCTAACATGATGACTCGGTAGATAATAATACTTATCAGACTCGGACGTTTGAAGCTACATACCTCTCTATACATCAGGTAGGAGTAGATAGGAGTCACACTCTCTCTTGTTTGGGCTTGTCTCGTTTGCAGCCGGGAGACTTCCCAGGTCTGGTCTGGTCTGGCCTGGTTGGAGAAAAAGAAGAACGAAAAAAAAAAAAAAAAAGAGAGAAGAGAAACGAATGCGGGGATGCAAGGATGAACGAGCAGATTGATGATGAATGGAATGAAATCAGAGCGTTTGAGAGAACCATTTAGGTACGCGTTGTCGTTTACCAACCCACCCACCCATCCACCCATCTTGAGTGCAGGTATGCATACTCCTTACCCCGTGGTGTGTTATTCCATTATTGATTAACCAGTCAAACAGAATCCGATTGATACAAGTAGTGACGAGACACTGTGAGCGAGAAAGAGCAAAGATTTTTTAGTAGATTGGGGGGAAGGGTTGAATTGTGCTCGAGATTCCACGAGAAACGGGAATTGGGAAAAATAAATACCCCCTAATTATGTTGATGCAGGGGCCGGGGGGGGGGGGTTTTCAAGATCAGCACTTTGTGCAGGCGTGTGTGTGGTCAGTACTGCCCTACCATATTTACCTTCTTGGGCCGAGGGAAAGGGGTTCCTTTTGTTCTTCTTCTTCTTCTTCTTCTTGTTTCTATACAGCGCCGTAATCCTATGTATGATACGGTGGTAGCACCGAGTTGCCCTCGCGCAGGCAACCTCCGTGCCAGTGTCTCGGGAGATTCCGTGCGAGGGAACATGACTGATGTCGGGTAGCAAAAGTCACTTCTGAGGACACTGTGCTTGGGACGAACAGGGGAAAGGGGGGGGGGGGGGGGGTGAGAGAGGATTCAACTCTCCCTGCCCGGGGGCGGTGTAAAAGTATCTCTCCCTCCCTACTATCGTGGCATATGTACGTCCGATGTCCAGATGAGCATGTCGGAGGAGGAAACCGTTCAACCCTGTTCCAAAACAGTTGGGGCATCGCATATCATATTCCCCCCCCCCTATCAACCAGGTAATCAAATATCCTCTTTCCGCCCGCGGCGAGCAACATTCACTCAATGATTTCCTAACGGCCCCACGAGAATGGCCTTTCAATCCTGGAAATTTGCTAAACCCGCTTTATATAATAAATATAGCGGTGGTATAAGTGGGGCGGCATCACTATGCAATGACTTTTTGACAACAGACCGAATCAACTCCATTCATGCATGAGCCACTGTGCATCGCCATCCAATCGGAGACCCCTTTCATCTATCTATCCTCCATGAGTTCCTCCTCTATAACAAATACTCAAGTAGAAAGGTAGGCACCAGCAGCTAAACTAGTCGAGGCCTTTTCGTCCATGCAAAAGCTTCATATAATAAGAAAGGGAAAACACCCGGAAGCAGTGGTGTTGTTTATATCGTTGAGTATAAACCTCATCACCCCGCTAAATGTGATATATATGTATACCGCGTCCCCCGCCCCCCATCTCTGATGTCGTTTCCTGAACGCCCCCGCCTGGTTTAATGATGCTCGTTAGCAGTAGTTGAGCCTCGCTATGCTGTTTCGTTTTGAAAAATCCCAACCTAGACATGATGCCGCTTTGATATGATCTTCTTTCCAGTATGCTTCAACCCACTTCCGTCCAAATGTAGGCAAATTTTAAAGTATGCCGGCAAGTCGTTTTCTCCTAGTCCATCCATGCCACCTTTTTTTATTCTCATCCAAGTGGGTTCAACTCCTCCGCCTCCTTGGATCCAGCGCCTCTGCCTTCCTCATGTCCCTAATCTCCTTGGTACCCAAGCTTCCCAGTCCACCTTCGCTTCTTCTCTCCCAGCCGCCAAGCCTCACGACCTGGCACGTCGCATTATCGCCATCTTTGCTGATCTCCGTCGCATACTCCACCACAGCCCTGCTCCCGGCCTCAGGAGTCTTGTTTTCTTTCACAATATCCACAATTTCCTGGTCGCTCAGCGTACCGCTGACGCCGTCCGAGCAAAGGACGACAAAACTGTATTCTGCCGGGCCCATGTCCACGCGTGTAATCTCCGGTTCGGCGGATACGCCGATACGCTTGTGTCCCATATCCCCAAACGCCCGCGAGTTTGCCAGCGAACCCCCGATCCGTTGGTCACCGAACGAATCCGTCACTAGTGACTCGGCGTACCTTGTGAGCCTCCTACTCTCCATCGGACTGGATGGATGGTGATCGCTGGTGAGGGGCTTCGGCAGCCCCGTCGCTGTCTCGCAAAGAAGAACTCGCGTATCTCCCACGTGCGCTACCATTATGCTCGCATGTGCCGCTGGGTGCCAGAATGGCGCCGGCGTCGGAGTAGATACTAATACCACGCTTGCCGTGCTACCACCTTTGAACCGCGTCGGGCCGCCTATTGTGTGCCCACTTGGCGGCCTATGGTTGGGTGAGCCTAGTATCTCGTCGTTGTTGAGTGGGAAGTCTGACACATACGGGTCGTCTGGGTCGGGCTTTCGGGCTTGCGCCGTGACAAAATCGAGATCGGCACGGAGGAACGCGTATGTGAGCACTGATTCCACCGTCACCGGGACACATATGCCCTCTGGCTCATCCGGAGAGGACGTTAGATCGAAGTACTGCGGCTTAAAGCGTCGAAAATAACCTCCAATCGTTTTTCGGTACTCTTCGATAAGGGAACGCTCAAGCAATATAGCATTGGGAAGGTCATCCACTTTTGCCGGAATAGGGTCAGAACCTGATATTGCTGGAGCATTAGGAACTTCCTGGATGGCACCTTCGTCGTTGGTTGTAGGGATTTCAGCACTCTTTTCCACTTCCTCCGCGGACTTCATTTCCACGTTAGCTAGGCTCGCGCGTCCCGTCCCTTCTGACGGACCAGACATTATCTCAGAGGTTTTATTCTCTTCCTCCTCCACGGCACCTTCATTTTCACCGTCACCCTGCTTCCCAGCCTGCCGGGCAACCCTCTCCCGCCCCATCTCCTCCTTCCGCCGTTTCCTATCGTCCTCCAACCTCTGACTCTCTTCCAACAGCTGCATCTGCCGCTTTCTGCTCCTTAGCGAGCTCCCTAGCTTGAACTCGTGAGCTGCCTCCTCGATATACCCATGTAGTTCGTCCCTCAGAAACTCGGAACACTCGGTGCCTCCATGCCCGTCAAACACGGCGAAATAGAAAATTTGGGGATCGCCAAATGCACTATCAGCTGTCATGCCCTGCCCAGAGCGCTGCATGGCATTCTTACTCCGGACCAGAGATATTGGTGCGCGCTTAGCGAATGCCGGCACGGTAATAGTACCGGCTTGGTTGGTATCTTCGTTGTAAACACGGGTCCCACGGGACACCGTGGTCCCGAAGTGGTGTTTCGCACTGCGCAAGGGAATTCGAACAACCGTTAGGTTGCGATTGAGCATATTCGGAGGGGAGGCGGCAGGCGAGGAGTCGGGACTTGTCTCATGCGGCATCGATGCAGACCGAGGGAGTTTGTGGTGGGGACCTGAGGGTGGTCCGGACGAGTCCGGGTGGACGGACGACGAGGGAAGATGGGTAATGAAGTATGTTTGGAAGCCCCTTTCTGAGTAATACTGAGAAAGGCTCCGAGGAGCTCGGGGCGGAGGGTTGGCAAGCTGCCATCGTGGCTTCGTCGCGACGCTTCGCGAGGAGGAATATCGGTGCCCGCGCGATATTATAGAGGCCGCATGCCGCCGTAACGGGGAGCTTGCTGTCCTCGGTGCCGAGCCGCCGTATGGATTTGGGGTTATGGCAATTGTGCAAGCATATTTCTGGGATACCCGAGCCAAAGCATTCGTCGAGCTGTGCTTCTGCAGCAGCAGTAGGTTTGATGTCGTCATTGTCCGAAAATCCGACGTTGGAGCGGACTAAGACCGAGGACATGAAAAGGCCTCGTTGCAAAGAGGGCCCGAAACCCGGCGGGATAGTACTTGTTGTATACGGTACGCTTGTTCTCAAGTGGGCGAGAATACCAAGGTCAAAATAAGGTTATTGTCGAACCAAAGATCCATGCGCGCGTCCTCTCGGTGGTGTTGGCAGTTGGCACGACGTCGAGGTTGGGCTTGTTTCGTGCGCGACTTGGTCTTGAATCGGGGCAATACGGGGTGCGGACATGTGGAATTAAAGTGTGAGACGTATCGTTTCGAATTGGATCAATACGATTTAGCCTCACGACGCGGTTACGAGTGCGACTACGAGCGGAAGGTGTAAGGGAGAAATTGCGGTCTGAAGTTGTCGTGAGCAATCCGTAGCCATTGTCTCGGAGTCCCCAACAACGTAGTTGTGTGTTGTGTGTTGTGTGTTGAGAAATCTTGACGATGACGGAGCTGCTGCAGTTGAGTGATGAATGAATGCGCCGAAATCCTGATTACTCGTTGCTTAGCAGTCAGGACAAGTTTTTCTCTTTGATGGAGACGGTGGAGAGGGGTCACAACCGGTAGCGCCGGTGGGGGAGGGGGTACTAATGGTTGGACGGCAGGCAGGCGCAAAAGGCAAAAGGCGATCGTTTTCCGATGTTACCCTCCGCATCGCAACGTGCAGAGTACTGTAGTTCTTACCCTCCATTCTCCGACTTATTGGCACTCGTTGAGCCCCACTCCCATCGCCCACCGCTGCGGCTGCTGACCGCGGCATGGGATGGATGATTTTCATGGAGCCCGCCCCCCCCGGATGACGCATTTTTCAGCTGCATGGTGAGCAAACAATTTCTCGGGTACTACCCATGCGTACAATCCAGCAATACACATCAGCGCTGTTTTGGGTCGCTGCGTTCCAATTCCCGGCTCATCTATCTAGCGCACTTCCGCCTGGTACTAACTATTGGTATTACTGTGTACTAGTGCGCAGCCTAATAAGTACGAGTGCATATATCCATCATCAAGACTAACCGGGAAGTAGCCACCCGCCGGCGACGAGTCGACGCAGCAGCCCAGGCGCCGAATGTATAATGTGCTGTGCTGAACCGGCGCCAGCTTGGCAGAGTTGCTGATGTCCTGGCGTCAAATAATGGACACCTTGCCGGAATACATAGTACTTCCCAATGACGCGGGCGACATTCCATGGCGGTGTTATTATTCAGCTCCTCAACGACAACTCGGCCATGCAAGGCTTCAAGCGGCAATTGGGGAAATCACACATTGGCTCAGCCTCCATGGCTACATATTTGGCCTTCCTCTGCGCATGCATTATGAAGTGTGGGCGGTCATTTTTCCTGGCCCCCTTTTTTTCGTTTTCGCCCTTCAGCGCGCCTAGCCCAGGAACAGCAACCACCAGATCTCAATTTGGAGAAGAAATGTATCGGGAAGCTCAGAATCAGGCGGGTACGGTGAGACCTTTTTGTCCTTTGCCAGACAAACCCGCAAAAAAGGAAACTTGCCCTGAAGTACGGATAAGGAGAGAATTGTCTCTTGTTGGGAAAACTCTATTCTTGATGCGCAGATGCAAGGGCGAACAGGGATTGCCATGTGCAGAGGCAAAAAGCTTTTGCGTGATTTCACAATTGGGTTTTTCTTGTTACGGAAGCTAGAGCCGAACCTGAAGACTGAAGTTTTTTCAAACGAGCTAGGGTGTCGTCATTCTATAGAGGAGGAAAGGAAGAGCAAAATGAATATATGAATGAATAAATGTTTTACCGTCCTCCCCCTCGAGGTCTGTTTTTTAGCCCCTGTCCTGTATTCCGGCGCCAATTAATTCCCCAAAATTAAATAAAATCTTGAACAATGCGTGCAAAAATATGACCCTTTCCATTTCTCATGAGATTACACTTCCAATGAAAAAAAAAAAAAAAAATATTGGAACAAAAATATTACATTGCCCCGTCCATGCTTGTGGCCATATCCCACTCGTGATCTCAAGCATACGTGGCGAGCACCAGCACCAGCCTCATGAAGGTGTAAAATGAAATGAGTGACAGGAATTTGATGCGTGCGTGGCTTCGGCTCATGCGCTTCTTACAACGCCTGCCCCGGAGCTCCAGACCAGTATTTTTGTTGTATGTAAGGAGGTCTGTACTGCTCGTAGTCGTGCTGCGGCGGCATCAGGGGCCGCTGGCTGGCTCCACTCACCATGCTGTACGAACTGCGGAAGCTCGCTTGGCTGTGGTGCGACGTGAGGCTGTTGGTATAGCTGAAATCGCTGCCGCGCCGTAATGGGCTCGGCGGGAACTGTGGCGGCTCGAGCGCTGGTGACGGAGGCGCAAGGCCGGGTGATGGCGGACCAGACCTGGTGCTTCCCCCCGTATGGGGCCGTATCATCAGAGGGCTCCCTGAGTTTACTTGGCTCATTCTTATTTTATCGGTGGCCGGAAAGTTGTCGAACGTGCTGACGCTTCGCAGTGTTTGTCTCCTGGACGTTGCTAGAGATTCCCTTCTTGATGCCACTTGTGATTCCCGTCCGAGCGTCTCCTTCCTCCTCTGTACGCTGGCCTTGTTGGCGGCTTCAACAATCTGGTGCTTGTCGTTCTCCCTTCGCGGGCCACCGTATTTGTCCTTAGGATTTGGGTCCTCAAGCCACGTAGCACTAGTGCCCGCAAATGCCGGGTACTTGCCATCGTCGTCCGCATCAGCTTTGTGCCCCCAGAAAATGGCCTCGGCGTCCAGCCAGTCGTCGACAATATTGACAATAGTTTGGATGTGTCCGAATGAGGCGGGGAGGAACCCGGTCGGTCGTCGGAGGGCCAAATATGTGCAAAATGCAGCGAGGCCCAGAGTGAATCCCGCCAAGTAGAGTATTTGAGGTGGATACATATTCACCCCGAGCATGAAGTTGAGGCTGCAAGCTAGTCCAAATACCCAGTGAACGCAAGCCTTCATGACGAAGAGGAAGATACTGGGGAAATAATTGCATGCGACTTTGATAGAGCGATATTTGGGGTTGGTTCCTGCAACGCTGCTGAGCTCGCGGTACGTCTTCTCATCCCTCGATAGGTCGATAATGAGTTCGGAAATGTGAAGGGCCAGGGTCACAATAGCCTGGAAGCCTGCAATCATGAAGACAGCCCCGATCGTGCCGACAGCGGTGGTATACTGAGTCCATGACAAGTTGAGAATCGATGTGCCGTCGGTGCACTGTACGGCGTCACAACTGTTGTCAGTATTGCCAGTGAACTTCGGGATGAAGCTCCACGAGGTGCCATGAACACCCTCCATCGTCCCGTTCATGAGTGTGAAGTGGAGGGCCAGACCCCAGCCAAGCAAGACCGCTGGAAGGGGCCAGAGCAGCCCAAAGACCCATTTTATATGGGGGTGGCCCGTCGTCATAGGACGCTGGACCATGGTTGGGTTGACCCCGTTTGGGTAATCGTCTTTTCTCATATGTACCGACATCATGCACTTCCCGCTTTGGTATTCGACGGGGTAGGCGCCTCCTCCAGTCTGAAGACAAGCCTTGGCTACGGTTAGAGGATTGGAACTCCATGTGATGATGTTCTTCTTGCCCGCGAGACACCAGCCAGCGATGGCGGCCTGGAGGAGAAGACCTGTTCCGAGGGTAAGGAGAGCTATCCCATTGATGTGGATATCATCGTCACTTCGGTCCTCGATGTCGAAGTCGTAGTCGATTGTCTCGGCGAGTTCCGGGTTGAAGCTGAGGAAGATGAGCGAAGTCGAGGCATACGAGAGAACCATGCCTATGAAATAGACCAGGTTACAATACCACGTGTTTGCTGTGTTCTTTCTTGAAAATGAGAGTAATCGGAGGTTGGAGTTGTATTCGAGCCTTCCCTCACGGAAGAGGGCCCACCGTAGGGAGCACCCATGTATGTATCCCATGCTTTCGGTAAGGAGTGTGATGAGTAGGTTGATAAGGAGCGGAATGATCTCTCTGAGAATCCATGGCATGGAAAAAAAGACTGTCTGACCGTCTTGAAGTTGGAATACAAGACAGACGCCGCCGCCAACTAGGGACGCAACGGCCACGAGGACACTGGCAGCCAGGCCGGCTTGACACCACCTCGCCGTGGAGGCATTGTCAATATTTGAAAGCAAATCAGCAGGCATCGTCTCGGTGTGTTGGAGAATATAGGCAGACGACTAACTGAGGCCCTTCGACCGGCTTATACTGGGAGGATGCTCCAACAACCATGAAGTTGTAACGATAGCAACAACAGCAACAAAGGACCAAACGACAAAAGAGTGACGACAGTGAGGAATAGTTTTTTTTTTTTTACCAACTAGTGGGGAAGAAAGGGAGAAAGAGGAGAGAATACGAGATCAGGAATGAAAATGGCTCAATGAGTAAAACCCACAAGGTGAGAGGACCCAACCGGCTGCTGGGGAACTAGTGAGTGGGCATAGAACACCACGAGACGGTTACAAATGCACCACCCGCCTGGAATTAGCCCATCCATTGGGCCTTTGAACCAAAGCTAGGGGCTGTTGTTCAGCCTCAGCGCTCGGGTGTCTGGATTTTCTTTTTTTTTCTTTTTTCCCCGCGCAACATGGCCGCTGTCCGTAGGTGTGTAATAGTGCCCTGTAAACGTATACTCACTCCGTACTCTTAGTACACACGACGAAAGTCAGTGACGGCATCATCGGCAGTACTTCGCGTACAGATACTTTCTTGCTCCTCAAGCTAGTGTTGTCCTGTCCTCAGTCCTGTGTGTGCCACCTTACCCCTCGTACAGGCAGGGGCTGGGAGTCTGGGGAGCAGACTAATAAAACAGGATACTTGCCGCAATAGGTAAAAGGAGGGATCCAGCTCCTGCGATGATGGTCAAGCCGCTCGGCCAGCCTCCTCAACTAGAGGCACGCCAGGCGAGCAATTTTGAAGCTAATGGCGATGCTTAATCTTAAAGTAGCTAAGGCTGTCTCTAGGCTAGGCACACCAGCAACACCTCCCGCAGGAGCCCAAGCATCGACAGCAACAAAAAGAAGAAAAAGAGAACAAGAAACAGGAGATCGGTTGGGCCACTGAATGTTTATTGGACCGACTCGGCCAGGTCTCAGTCTCGGTGCGCTGTTGGCTTGATGTCGTTGGCCAACGAGAGGTACCGGGACCTTCGGCTGCATCTACCGGATGCTTGGAGCTAAGCTCGTCGGCCAGTGAGAATCCTTTTGCTGTAGTTAATTTTGACCGTCACTGGTCGGTTGTATCGGTACTTAGCTGTGTAGAAAGCTCCTGTCCCCTCCCCCCCCCCCAGCCAAGCCAGCTTCCACTGTCGTAGGCTTGTTTATTATTACGCTGTAATAATAGGCTTAATGTTCTACCAAACGAGATGGGCCGCCGACGCCTTTTTCATGTATATAAACCCGCCCTTTTCCGGTGGTCACGAACTTTTTTCATCCCTTGTGCTTCGCGTGCGTGGTGCCTTGCAGAAGTCTCATGCGACATGTCAGGCACAAAGCATATCCCCGCATTGGCGTGGCTGTCGGGCGGGAAGCATACCGAGTATATCGAGCAAGGCGAGATATAGGAGAGAGCGCGCTTGGCGATGGGTGACAGAGGATGGCAGTGTCGTGAACTTGTGTCGGGTATGGAAGTTCAAAACACTGTTGCATCCTGTGGCGGTCGTAGAATTTCTTTCTCCCGCCCTGCTTCATCGAGCCTGGCAAGAGTGGGCGGCTTGGGAGCCTCGCTGGCAATGGTGTCCTTTACTTTTTCGGTAGTTTTCTAGGGGCAGGTCGGTGCCAAATCGGTGGCTGATACCAACACGGGCGGCCCACACAAGGCGTTTCCGTACTATCGTCAGGTACTTGTTCTGACGCGGTTCGGGTCTTGCATGAGTGCATTGTAGAGAATTCCAACTCGCAGATTTTTTTTTCTTCTTCCAGAAACCAGTTAGAGAATCTGAGTCTGGGATTCCCAGCCATATCAACTCTTGAAGAAGTTACAAATTTCCATAGAGAAACTCATATTAGTCAAAGTGTGCAATCTACATACTTGTCCATCCGAACTCTGGAAATTCAGGCCCTGGGTCGAGGAACAGGCTGCTGTATCGTGTTTGTTCCATTTCGCTATTGCAAGCCTTTGCCAAGAGTGCTTGGATCCCCTCTTTTTGGTGGGTGAAACGAAAAGCAACTTTTCACCGTTGTATTGCATCTGATCGCCGGCAGGCATCATTGACATCGCCTCAAATTAGCTTTTTGACTTTTCCCCGAACGTCGCAACCGGGTACTTTTTTTCTCCGGCTGACGGTTGTCGGGTCAAGAATCCAGACAGCCATTTGGAAGAGAGCGATTGTCATTTATGTGTTGCTTTAAATAGGGGCCTTGCATCGTGAATTTGTAATGTAAGCAGGTAGGCAGGAATATGGCTGAAAGTGAAAATTTGGCTCCGTGCCAAAGGGAGAGAAAAGGGTACTGTGCCCAAAAAGGTAGCACTGTGAGCAGGGCAAAAAAGTGCGTCGGGGTGACTCAGCTCCGGGTGAATGATATCGATAAGCTCCTGCACCTGTCACCAAAGCCTTGCCCCTCCATCGTTCACCATGCCAGCAAAACGGATGTGTATGCCTCCCTTGGAATTTTCCCTGTTTTAAACCCTCAACATACACTCTTCACTCGCCTTCTAAATCATTAAAAAGCCTTCTTGAGAAGCATTTCGGAGAGATAAACCTGACACGAAAGTGCGCTTCTCATCGTCATGTCGCGACGGCAGCTGAGAAAGTTGCAGAAGGGGAAGGAGGATCCCGAACTCGACCTCCGAGACGAAGATGAGGGTTATGAGGTCACCCCTAAGCCCCGCCAAAATGCCTTCGCTGGCTTTGCAGCCCTGGAAGGTATGAGTGGTGAAGATGAGGACAATGATGAAGTAGAACAGACGCAGGACGAGGAACGCGACAACAGTCCCATCCGCGAACCCACTCCCCCGCCGAGGCCAGGTCAGCCGCAAGTAACTCTAGATGCGCCGGCAAAGAAGAAGAAAAGAGGCAAGAAAAAGAGAGGAAATAAACCTAAACAACAAGAGGGAGAAGCCGGAGAAGAGGTTGAAGCCAATTCCGAGTCGAATGCCACCACCCATTCAAAGCCCCCGTCGAAGGGTAAGGGTAAAGGCAAGGGCAAAGTAAAAGGGAAGCAATCCAAAGGTGCTAATGATGGGATGGATGAGATTGATCGAGCCATCCAAGAACTTGGCATCGATGCTGGTGCTACTCAAAAAGTCCCCACTGCGACCACTCCATCCTCGAAGACCATGGCAGACCTGTCCCGAACATCGCGACTTCTCCAGATCAAATCTTCCTACTTGAAGGTTGGAAACGAAATGAGGTCACTCTTTGGGAAGGACACAGTGGCAGCGGCCGAAGCGGAGGAACGAGAGCAAGCGACAGGTCGAAGGCAGGCGCAAATGGGGCATGTCACTTTGGAAGACTACCTCAAGGCCCCTCCAGGCAGAGGACTCAAGGAGGTTTCCATCAAAAACAACTATCTGATACAAGGGAAAAAGACATGGCCAATGGGCACCTCTGGCGGACTTTCCATGACAAAAGTTAACCTCGGCCATTCGTCGGCCGAGTTCTCTTTTATCCACGAGGATGCTTATGATAAACTTGAGAAATCTTTCTTCGGGAGGTCGAGCACCTACAACCCCGATCTAATGATCGAATTCTTGCACTCCAATCCATATCACATATCGTCTCTGGTTGTCGTAAGTAAGATCGCGAAACACCAGGGAGACCATGCTCTTGCCGCCGATCTGAGGGAACGGGCCCTCTTCACTTTCGGGAGGATAATGCTTTCCTCTTTCAAGCACAACCTGGAAGAAGGCACATCGCGTCTTGATTTTAGGCGCCTAGAGAACCGTCAGTTCTGGCTGGCTGCTTATCAGTATCTCAGGAGTCTCATGAGGAGGGGCACCCATAGGACAGCGTTGGAATGGGCCAAGCTCCTCCTCCAACTAGATCCCTCAGATCCCTATGCAATCGGCCAGGTTATCCACATCACTGCCATGAAGGCCAAGGAATACCAATGGCTCCTTGATCTTTGTGAGACAGACGTTCTGGACGCGCACTGGGGTTATCCGAAGCAAACAGCCGCATTGGCGAAACTTCGCCTTGGGGACGAGAGGGGTGCAGCCGAGACAGCAAGGGCCGGTATGCAAGAGTTCCCATGGCTCTACAGTGAGCTTTTCAAGGACCTAGGAATGGACGTCCCTAAGTCTATCTGGGGCCGCACTATCCCTCATGGTGCGGATGAGCTGTACACTGCGTTATATCTCCAGCAGGCGAAGGAACTTTGGAACTACCCAAAGGCCACCGACATGTTGTTTGAAGCCGCACACGGGTTCGAAAACCCGACGAGCAAGGCGAAAGCAAAAGAGGTGCCACTGGGCTTGGCGAGAATGCTATATCTTGACGAGAATCAAGACCTCATGGCCCTCGTCCCTCGCAAGCTTCTCCACTCGGAGCCGAATTACGAATTTGACCCACTCCCACCAGCGATGGAAAACAACATCTTCTCTTCAGACACGCAGCGAAGTTATTTCTTAGAGAACAACAACCAGCCTCGGATCGGTAGACCTCTCCCACAACAAGTGCCGCCCGAGGCTCTGGCAGATGCAGCTCGCCTAGCAGGCGCCGGCGGCCAGCCCAGCGGGACTATTGACGCTGTGCTCGGCTTCATGCGGTCCCAGATGGCAGGATTTGGTGGCAGGCTTGGGCAGCTTGCAGCAGTTGGTATTTGGCTCTGGGCTATCCTAATTTGTTTTCTGGCCGTGTTGCTGACTCTACATTATTCAAAGGAGATGTAGACGACGAATTTCTAGAAGAGATAGTTCGGAGGGCACACGGTAGCGCAGGTCATGGTATGGATCATTTTTACTTTCACTCATATTCACTACCTCCATAATACACATTCGTCCTCATAAATTCCTCCATGCGTCTACACATTTCCATATAAACCAATATCCCTTGCACATCCATACCCCCTAGCCGTTCCTTCTCTCGTGCAGTAGCTAAGAACGACCACGCTTAGGGAACGAAGATGACTGGTCCTCTGATTATGTCAGTGAGGGCCAGTTCGTCGAGGAACATGACGATGAAGATATCCCCCCGTTGATAGCTCCGAACGACTCTCTTCTCGGGTCTACTCCACAAATGTCCAACCGGAGTTTAGATGGTGGTGGGCGAACCCTCCAGGCCACTGTTGAGGATGACGACAGCGAGTGTGAACTCCCCCCATTGGTGGATGGTAATAACCACACCTGGCAATAGATGCTGGGGTGTCCATTTGGAAGAAAGCCCGTGTTATTTTACAGCGTGGCTGCGTTATTTGGGGTATCGGGAGGTTGTACATAATAAAGGAACCCACTTTTGCTTTTCGAAATAGATACCCAGCAGCTGTATTTTTGAGTTGTGGTTGGCAAATATGGATTATTGGCCAATACCATATTGCTTGGGCCATGGGTGTTGATAGCTCCCCCGCTGTCTATCCAATCGGTGTGAACTTGAACGGTCCTGCTTGTGTGGCTCCGTCGGCAACATTTTGCCGTTTAAACGCAGCCTCGTCGCCAGGGATTCTTTTTCGTTTGGCTGACGGAGAGCTATCAGCCTCTCTAGTTTGAATGTCAGATGGCGGCACCGCTCCAGATGGTTTCAGATTGAGCAAGTATTGAGCAGGTTTCAGGAGACATTCACTCAAACAAAGCAGAGTCCCAGCTCAGCACCCAGCCATTAGAAGCCATTAGAAAATGCCAACTATTCATATTTCCTTTCCGCGTCAACAGGCGCTTGTAAGCAACGCAGAAACAACCCTCCTTCTGTCGCATGTATCGAGGTTTTGCCAGTCACTGGCAGTCAGACAAACTTGCTCGTCGGCCGTGCTGACGCTGTGTTTTATAAGCTGTAACGGACATTGCCAAGACGAGCTTAAATGAGTGGATGAGCAACAATGGCAGCTTCGGATCCGTTTGCCAGCAACTTGAACTGATTCGACTATAAAGAGACTCAGGCCGGTTATTCTATTTGTAGTACAGAGGGCCAAAACTAGACCCTTTCTCTCAAAGTAAAACAAAGAAAGCGTGAGACAGCTACCCCGCCGTCTGCCATACAACTTCCCTGCAGCCTGTCCTTTTCACTCATACTGTACGTAATCCCGTTTGCCTCGACATCACCGTGCTGCCAGGAAGTAGCCAACCACCACACCAAGCAACCCCACTTGCCACCGTCTCATAAAACGCTTCCTTCTCTTGTCGCATTCAAAATAATTTGTCTCCCTTCCATTCATTTTCCTGTTCCTCAGAACTTGCAGCATTTTTGATCCTCGACCGTCCGCACGTGCTGCCGCTACTACCACATTCCTTTCCACACCCACTCGCATCCTTCAAAATGGCTGGCCTTACCAAGCAGTTCCACTACGAGTACGACATCTCGATGAGCTGTGGCGGGTGCTCCGGTGCCATTGATCGCGTGCTCAAGAGGCTTCAGGGTTTGTGATTTCTGCTCTTGTCTTCTCCCCTCTGACACAAGACGGGAAACACTAACACGAACCCCCCTATCTGTCGCAGGCGAGGACAACGACAAGGTCACCGAGTACGAGGTCTCTCTCGACGCCCAGAAGGCCGGCATCAACGGGGAGATCGACCCTTCCCTGCTGCACGAGAAGATCGCAAAGACCAAGAAGCAGGTCAACAAGTACTATGTCGACGGCGTCGAGGCCCCTCTTCCTGACCTCCCGAAGACTGAATAAAATGGGAGCCAAACCGAACCAAAAATCGAGAGATGCATAGGTTGTAAGGAGGAGCTACACTTACTACTGCACCAGGAAGTGCGGTGGATAGGTCGTGGCAAAATCATGAGATCAGGGCTCCCCAGATCTCTCGAAGAGGAGGGTGGACTAGCTGCTCTGGGAACGGAGGGAATGCAAGATGGAGGGGAAACTTCTATCCCCTATTTTTAGCAATGGGCTTACGGACGGACGTACATATGGATAACAAATGGGACAATGACAAAGAAGAAGAAAATCACTAGAATGAGTACAGGAGACGCACTCTTAGTACTTCTCGGGATACAAGTGCCTGTTTTTCTTCTTGTGTTTCATGTTGTGTGAGTGTATTGCGATCAGGATGCGAATTTAACACATTGCCATTGCCACTCGGAAAATCTTGGCATCGTTCACAACTGCCAACCACGCATGCTCCTATGCCTAACACACACGGCCACTTACAATCTAGAATAGCACATCAAACACCTATCGTGAGCTATTCAATATGCTACACTAATCGCCGTTGCAAACCACCTACCACCATCCGGTGCCGAAGTTGCACGCAAATCCGGCACTCGGCCGAACACAACCATTCCAACAGAGGCTACTTGCATGCACAATACTCACCGACATACAAGTGCCCGTTTGTTATCTTTCCTAGCCTATCAGAGGTTTATTTCCTGCGGACAGGTCTATCTGCCGGGTTGGACTTGCCGATTTTATGCTGTGACGCAACATGGATGCTGTCCGGAACACTACACAGTTATGATCTCAAGCATCATCAAGGTACGTATCCTATACCATTGTTTTAACGCAATATTAGCGTTAATAAGGAGCATCCACACATGAGCTTGGGGTATCTCTGACTACTTGATTTGATGTGAAATAGTACCGAGTTTGTTCACACCGCTGACTTCTACAGCGTATTGTAAGACAAACATCTAGTAGCCGGCCTGCCATACTACATACCTACCAAGTTGCCCTGCCAGTGATGGATAAGTTCTTCTAACGTGACTGTATCAGACGTCATGTGCTCTCTCGGGCTCACCATTCTGGATCATCCCCGCCAAGCCGGTGGCAAATATTAAACTTAATATCGAAAAGGCGGGAAGTCCACACTGTGTCGGGGAAGAACATGTTTTCCCAGCATAGAAACACTTGTGGGCTTTGCTCATCAAGCACTCTGCTATTATGAATATGTGTGCATCTGCACCCCATGCATAAGATATGAGATCTATAAATAAGATAAGGTCTATCCATGTTTATCTTGGTGTCCTGAGCAAAGGTAAATCAAGATACCTAATAGGGATGCACGCCAAACAGCTCAAGTTAGTACTACACCTTCAAGCTTCCCTATCTATCGTCCATGGATCTTACTGATGAGTTGAACAGCCTTCAACAAGGTTAGCTGGACCGGTTGGCCACTGCATACATAATATAAACTACGATATGGCAGCTCCCCGAGAAGGATCACAAGGCCAGTCGTGTTTAATATCCAGACACACATCGGTTGGATTGCCCCACATGCCATACATTCCTGTAGGGAATTACTTGTCGTGACTTAAATCCTCTTGCCATTCATCGACTCCCCTTCCATACATGACGAATCCCGCTCTTTCAATATACTAACCTGAGCAAGTTTTCAAACATCCAAGGTCTAACCTTGATTTTTGTTTCTGTATATCTGATATAGCGGTTCATGGGGACGGGATAGCACTCCAACGGTAGACCAAAGGGACAAAATGGTGCCCGAAATACCCCATTAGTATATACTCTACGCTAGCTGTTGGTTGCTTTCCCCAGATACTCCAGATTTTCCATGGCCAAGAAAGACGTAAAGACAGAAAAGAAGATAAATAGGAAGCAAATCAAACTTTTCCCAGGCTGTGATATCTCTTACGGTAGTCGGAGACTATGGCACCCGCCACTGCGCTAGCTAGCTCTCTGCTGTTCATGGCATCGACCTATGCTCATAGTATCGTTACCGCGGCTATCAAAAATGATGGAACGTAGTAAGTGATACTTGATGAGAACAGCGAAAGAACGAACATAAAATGAGCAAGTAACGATGAATAATTAACTCAAGTCGGACTCAATAGCTATCAAGGATAAAACCCAAGCTATCAATACCAAAGCCCGCAACCAGTCGTGGCGCAATGGTCAACACCAGGTGATCTCCAGTAAGTACACTTATCCACCTCGTCCTAGCCAAAGGCTAAAATATCTTAAAGACCCTCAAACGGTACGAAGCATGTAAACATACACACCCCCCGAGAAATATCGATGGACCCGTGCTATTAAAATTCAAAAGGATTGGATATAAACTAAACCCTTAACCTTCCCACTTCTAGAAACACCTTCACCGTCCCCTTCTACCTTTCCCACCCCAAACTGGGTCAAACTCAAGCCCTCGGAAATACTCGCCATGGACCACCACCCAATGTCAAATCCATACCCGCCTCCCGCAGTCCGAAGCAGACAAAAACCATCCTCTCCTTCTTCACCATCTCGCCCATCGCCCTAATCGACCCATCTTCCGACCTCTGGGCGCCCAACGTCCTCATGGACAATGATTTCTCCTGGCAAGTCACCATCCCATCCGATATTTCCTCCGAAAACTACGCTCGGCGTCACGAAATTATCGCTCTCCACGCCGCAGGACAAGAAAACGGCGCCCAGGCGTACCCGTTTTGTATGAACTTTGGCCATAGATAGTGGCGTAGACGGTGGGCTATTGGAGCCTGAAGGGGTTTTGGCGACGGAATCCTACCGGGCTAGTGATCCCGGGATCAAGTATGACTTGTTCACGAGACACAGTGATGTAGATGATCATCTCGTTCCTGGGGTAAGTTGTTTTTAATTCTCTTCTGCCATCTGTTTCCTGCTTCTTTTCTTTTTCTTTTTCTGTCCGACTTCCAGCTATCAGTAGGGGTGCACGCTAGCAGTTGGTCAATCAAATCTGCTCTCCTCACCTTTGAACATCTCCTAGTTACTAATACTGACTTCCAACAGCCTCCAATGTACCCCAGCAGCAACCTAATAATAAACAACCGTCAACCTCCTCCAGCCATCGCCACCACTGGCACCGGGGTGGAATCTCTCGAGCTTGCTGCTCCCGCCCCATCACCCAGCCCCACCTATCCCGCCTCCTCTAACTAGCACCACTTCTTGGTCTTCAATTTTTACCAAGTTCTTTTGCCACTGTGACAGTTATCTTCCTCCTCTCGCTCAAATTATCAATCTCCTCCACTTCTACGCCCACCCTTTCCCGTACTTCTGTGGCAATGACCGTCGCGACGTCGGTACTAGCAGAAGGAGAGGGACAGCAAGCGGTGTTTAGCACCAAGTACGTTACCGAATATGGTGGAAGTTACCGAGACGGTCATGGCGACGTTAACGACTATGGCTTACGGGCGGTAGGATAAATAACGGGAGTTGGAGTCATAAAGAACTGTCCAAGGGAGGGGTAGGCGGGAAATGGAGGTAAGTAAGGATATAATAAGGCTTATAAGAGCAGAGTGTGTAGCAGGGTGGGGTATGAGTGGGTGGAAAAGAGTAAGAAAATTACCGAGTGGTGAGATAATAAAATAAATAATTAGAAATAAAAAAAAGGGGCGGAGAAGATAATTATTAGGAGTGGTATATTATATATAAAGGATAAGAACTTTAATTAATAAAAATATTTGGATTAATATATTTAAAATATTAAACTTATAGGCTGGTAAAAATAATAATTTAATATTAATTAAATAATTAAAAAGGTCTCCTATTACGGAGATATTTTAAAGCCAAGGTATAAAGAGAAATGTATTATTTTATATTATTTAAATACGGCGTTTTGAAAAATTCCGTTAAAAATTATAATAATACTGGAGTATTATATAATATATATATAAGGGTTTTTAATATAATTATATTTTTAATATTAATGTATTTCCCATATACATATATGCAGGCAAACGGAGACAGTTAAATATTTATTAATATATTTGGTATCGCCAGGCGAGAGCCTATCCTCCCCGGAAGGGAAAAGTATAATTTATTCTTTTTAATATATTCTTATTTTATTCTTAAAACACGATTAATATTAACCTGTTATTAATATTTTTTACACAACCTTTATTATTATTTTTCTCTAACATACCGGTAGCATTTTTATATAATAGTAAATAGCTTACCTCCTTGGATTATCGATATATTCCAAATACCACAACGCTAAAAGCTAATTTCTTGTCGCAATAAGCATTTCCCTAGTAGCGGCTGTAGCTTGTAGTAGTAGTAGTAGTGGTAGTAGTAGTAGTAGTAATCATCACCACGACGACCATCATCATCCATCTTTATATCTAGTCAAACTACAGTCTGCGTGTCGTGGCGTTTGTCCTCCAGTGTCTCGTCACAGTGTATCAAAGCAACAGATACCACAAAAAGAAACATCTCGGCCCTATTCCTACTCCCATTCAATCGATTTTCTTCTTCTTCTTCTTCATATTCTTCTCCTCATCCTCCTCCACTTCCGGTTCCTCTCCGGGGTTCTCTCGGTCGAGAACCGGATTAAAAATAAAAAAAGGCAACACAGGAAAGAAACGGTGATCCACGGGACGGAAGGGCACATGTGAGTGGGTCGGTGTTTTTTTGCTATCTATTCCACCAACACTTGTACCTGTCCATCTAGGAGCTAGTTTCGTGTGTAGAGACTGGGCATCTCCCACTATCCTCCTTCCGAAGGGGAATGAGTAACTTGCCATCATGGCGTGGAGGTTAGGAAAGAACAAGAAAAAGACAAAGAAAAAGAAAAAAAAAGTAAAAGACATATCTCGTTACACAACTTGGTAGGGGTGGTGGTAACCTGGACAAGGCAAGGGCATAGGGAACAGCACTGTTGTGTAACCAGCTACGGAGAGAGAGAGAAGAAGGAAGTTTAACAGGTGAACTGTTCTTGAACGGACGATATGGTCGGGGGTAGCACTGCCGAGATTACGCACTCTTTTCATACTAGATACAATAGCAGTAGTACGTAGTTACGGATGGGTCGGCGTACTAAACGCAGGCATCTACATCCCGGGTAGAGAAATGATGGGCTAATAATTAGCAGAATATATATTTATGCTCCGGCAGTATTCAGCCTCAGGCGGAGCGGGGCACATTTATGCCATGCCACGACAGACTCGAGAGAAAACATGCAAGTTTAGACGCCCTGAGTATCAGTAGTCCCTGCCTAGAACTAGGATATAGTCCCTGTCCGCTGTTAGCGTGAATGATGGATTACAGTAGCTGATTATCTTGCGGGGGACGACAGACCATCGCCGGTCGGCTGCTACCCTCCGAGTTGTCATTCTCGAGTCACCGGAAAGGTAGTGCATTAGTACCCAGAGTTATCAGATGTCAGCTCTTGCCACTTTACACATACCGTGTTAGGATAGATTCCAAAAAAATGAGAATCTACCGTGCCACGGCACTGTCATCATCCCATATCAGGATGCGTTGCGGCCGAGTGCTGTGGAACTCGATACTCAAGATCTCTCTCCCACATCGAGATATATCTACCACGCCGCAGGCTAGACAATGCCTTTTTGAACAGCCAATAGACTCCCGTTGTGGGATGCGTGATCGAGGACAGTGGATGACAAGTCAAAACCGAACTTCCCCAAGCCCAATTTGGTCAGGTTCCACGTTACCAGCGCTCTTTCGGACGTATGCATTCTAGAGCGCCCCGCTCAAGCGAGAACAACCAAGTCCACTTGAGTTTACTGTCTCATAAATACACTGAGGTGTTGAAGGGGTTAGATGTGACAGTATGACAGTTGATGAGTGCCCAGGTAAAACCAGTTTAGAGACAATGGCAAAGCCCAAGGGGTACACATTGACAGGTTACCACATTCCATTGATTTGCTGACAATCCCTTGACCTGTCGTTTCTCTCGGCAGTTGGTGAAAAACAGACCAGGAATATGATAACTCACCCACTCCCGGCTACGGACCAGCAGTCGATTCCTGGACCTCACTCACCATGAGCAACCCCAAGAGGCAGTTTCCCAGCTGGCTGACATGTTGGGAACCTGCCTATAGTTGTATTTCTGCGTGCTATCAATCATACTGCATCTGGAGGCTACGACGTGGGCTAATAGAAAACCTTATAATTTGAGTTTGTTCGGACGAATGCTACCGTGCTGCCGTGGTGAGGACGACGACGCCTTGTCTCAGCTATGGGCTGTCGTGAAGCTGTGGCTGACAACAATAGGCGAAAGTGGTTGGCTTCCCCAAACTGATTGGATTGGAGGAAACAGCGCGTGGTGGCACCGCTCGGCCGACCGTTATGACAGCTTTCTTCTAGGCACGGGAAGAAGGTGATGGGGTGTATCTAGCCCATAGCATCTCCCTCTTCTCGAGTTTTTTTTTCCTTATCCAGTATTATGCGGAAACAGGGCGAGACCCAGTTTTCATGCTGGCTGAGATTGGTGGGTGACAGCTAACTACAGTATCCCCCACGAGATGTCGCGTCGAACCTGGTTTGCAGTGCGAACACCTGCGAGCGAACTTGCCAATGGCAGACGTTCCTCGCTGTGGCCTGCCGCGATGTCAGTAAAAAGCCCAATGGCGCAGTTGCAGGTTCATGATCGTCGTCCGAATCGTCGTGAATGTTTTATTAGCAGTTGTCCAGTGCCTTGGCCCTGGCGTCCCCATCCCACCAACTAGACCGGCTAGAGCCTGGGCACCAGCTATTTTTATCGTGAGGGAAATTTACCAAGCCGAGATGGCAACTTGTTTCTGGACAGGCACCACGAGGAGATTTCTCCTTCGGAAAGGGTAAAGGGCCATCTCCCGCATGGCTGGCTATGTCCAATGGATAAGGGCCGAGTAGCAAATATAGCAAGCAGTGAATCTTATGCTCCCCGTTCCGCCAATGGCTGTTCTCTGTGGCAGCCAGTCCATTCCGCATTTTCAGCCCACCCACCAAGATGCCGTCAGCCAGACTCGGCAGATTTTCTCCATGCTCATGTGAGGAAGACTCCTACACGGATGTACCATGCACGCATGACGGGTTGGGACTGTCTTTTCTGCTGCTCAGGTCACGGTATTAATATTCATCGGCATGACCGCCGAGGCCGAGATTTGGTGCATTGACGGGCGAGAGCGCTCGGGCCCATACGGAGCGGAAGAGTAGAGTCGGGGTTCGGACACGGATCATGGGCCACACCGCAGGACAGCGCATAATGGTGGCGTTGCAGGCCAACCTGAACAGGCCTAGGCCGCATCCACGCATTGTGGCATAATAATGATGATTGGCATTGAAGACAGCCCAGCGGGACGAAAACCCAGGCGGAGGGATACGTGGGAAATTGAGTGTCAAGCGGTTGGGTCGAGAAGGGTTCCAAAAATCAGGAATCCTGGCCGTTTATCAGGGAGATTCTTATCTTGGTAAAAGGAGCTGCTGGGATTGTGGAAATTTTCATCCCGTCATGGAAGCTTTAGAAATGATCTAGCAGGCTTCTATTTGACCAGGGCCGTGATACCCTGACATCCATACGGCTTCGCCTCACCATCCATGTCGGATTTGTCTTCTTTGCTAGCACTCCGCTGCCCGACCACCACTTGCGAAATAAGAGGATAGTGATGACGGCATATCCCAGCAAGAATGGAGAAAGTCTGGTGCAGGCGCTTGTGGCGAATGTTGCCCGTACCTTCACGCCCGTTGTTGACAAAAACAAAATGCATTGCTACTGAATCTGAGCCCACAGCGCCTGCCGAAGAAGAATCGTGGGTGCCGGAATTTTAGTCTGCAGGCGCGTGGGTTCAGGCAAGTCCGTCTCGCATCTTGATGCACACAAGAGTGCAGACTGCAGCTCCAAGACCCACCTCTCTCCATGTTGGGCAGGCACCGTGCATACCGCAGAATCACACAGCCGGTTTATCGGCAGGTCTAGCATTCCGTGGCATTGAGTCGGCAGCCTGAGAGTAATCTGTAAGGTACACAGTAAACGGAGCCATTTGGTTGTTTCACCAGGCTGACATGGGTGGCGAGAATTAAGTGCCATACTTTGGTATGCGATAGGGAAGTCTCCTCTGTTGTGATGGAGCAGAAGCTTCAATAATCACCGCCCACCATTAAAACCGCTGCAAAGACGACGTGGCAATAGAAAGTTAACATGCGATGGCCATAGCACATATTCACACACACAATGCGTACGTATAGGAGTTATAAGTTACCATGCGGCAAATAGTCGTGCAACGTTGCAGGGGCTCTTCTGGTCTGCCGTGGAGGTTGAGCAACCAAAAGCTCAGTGGAATCCGGGACAAAAAAAAATAAAAATACGTACGAGCACAGCAGCGATGTTACGCCGGTGGCGTTGGCCACAGGGAAGGCCTTAGCAGAAACGTCACGAACATATTTCCAGCCTGAGAGCGTCCCCGAGCCCGTTTCCTAAACACTGCGTCTTGGCTATTCCTTGTAGTGCATGACTGCTCTTCTGACGTTTCGGGGCGGCAAGTGGTTTAACGGCCTAAAGTCGAATCACTCGATGCCCGTAAACCATGTCTGCATCTTGTCGAGGAAATGCCGCCTGCTCCCTGTCCCTGCTGGCGGATGAGACGGGGACGACTGTCATTGGCCGTTTCTGGCCCCAGTGCTTTCCAACGGCCAAGGGTTTCCTTCTTTATATTCGTCTTGATTTCTTTTGGCTCTCTTTTTTCCTGCCGTCTTTTCTTCCCTCGTTTTCTTTCCGTCGCTCGGGGCAGGTATCTACAATCTACCTCGGGTCGCCACCGAATATCTGTACGTTGTATGGACGTGCCACTAACCTGGCACTGTTGGACATTTGTTTTACTTTACGTGGCCAGGCAAAATAAAGTTGCTTCATGCGGCCCCGAGTTCCCCAAGCTTGAATATTCTGATCTTTAAATTGAAGAATAACTGTTTGTTCCCCATGCCGAGTGTGATCCATGGATGGCCGAATTTGGGCACTGGGTGGAAGGAATACGCACCACACAATGACGTTGTAGGGGTGCTGCTTGGTCCTGAACGAATTGATAAATGACATACGCGCAGAGCTCCGTGGTATCCACCCAGCCCCTCTCTCCCCCGTATCTCATTCCATATTGCCCAAGGCAAGGGCGGCGATATTTGAAAATGCGGGATGTCACAATGTGAAGCTGGAAATCTTCATCTGCATTTGCTCTGCTGTAACCGTATTCTTGGCGAGTGACGAGCTGCAGGAGAGTTGGTGCCGGAAAGGAACCCAGCCTGAATCTGCTGATGGATGATGCAAGGGGGAAGCAAGAGAGCCATTTTGTTCCTCTTATACACGCATATTGTAGGGGGCGGTTGGAACGAAGTCTGGGCAACTTGTAACTTTGTGCCTTTCATCGGAAATGTGACGGGTGGATCATGGATGGGCATTGCTGTCTTGCCCTGTGGCTGGATGTATCTGGATACGTTCCCAAGAGAGCGAAACGGCCGAGCGGGAGCTCCCTCTGCAAGCCTCATTCGCTTTTCGAACCCTTGCGTTGGGACGCATGAGAGAGACCGGATCTCCTCCTGGTGGGTGGCTTCCCATGGAGGATTCAGTTGTATTGCGAAGGAGCAGGGCGGCCGTATTACCAGCAAATAATTAACGGGGTCAGCCGCAATAGAAGCAGAGACCACCCCGGAACCAGGGCCGGCTAACCCCCATACGGCATAGCTCCAGCTGCCTTCTTTCCTTCTTTCCTTCTTTTGTTTCTTTGCACCCCGATCACTCCTTCAACCACACCCCCAGGCCCCCAAGTCTCTTTCCACTCCCCCTAAAACCTTGAGAAGTGCGTCTGGCCCCAGGGGCCAACTTGCCCATCTCGCCCATCTCGCCCTGGGAAGGTGCAGTGTACTTACAGTAGCTCCAAGAGCTAGGAGTAGTGCAGGGAGCTCTTGCACCCTGTTCTCGATCCGGACACAAAACTCCTACACCCGTCACCGTCACAGTCACACCCCCCCCCCCCCCCATTCATCTTTACTTCATCTTTACTTCTCTTGCCGCGACTGACCCGCTTCTTCACTCTCATCCAAAGAAATTTGAAGCTTACGTTAGGGTCACAATCCAAGAACACAATGACACAAAGCCCCCTTACCAGCAGCACCTTGACCCCCGACTAAGCTTTTTTTTTTTTCATTTTTCCCAACGCTCGATACTCCTCTTATCCATCGTCCCATGAGATTTCTCTCCCGCCTTCGACCCCTTCTTGCCTGTGCCTCTCTACCCACAACGACCCCATTGTCCGCTTATCACAAAATATCTAGATCTACAACCTCTATATTCTTATGGTTGGTTCTAGGCTTTGTCCCGCTTCATTTTCTCATGCTAGCCGCAGCGCCGCTACTGGCATATCCAAGCGTGGGCAACACGGTACATACAGCAGTATGCAGCCACTATCGCTATCCGCAACTAGTGCTTCTACCTAAGGTAGTTTCTCGCTTCGACTGACCCCGTCAGTCCCCGCGTTGAGAAGAACGGCCACCGCCCATCGATCTTGCCTTGGGACTGGGGCGTGATTCCCCCTCATTGGGCTGCTTTTTATTTCCTTGTCCAACCCGTCTACCTACATATCCATACCCACCAGCCGTCTCTTCTACATCTCCCCCCTTCCCCCCCAAGTAGTTGTGCCTTCGTGCCTCGTGCTGTACCTTGTACGCGGGTGCTGGCCCATATTCGGCATATAGACCTACACACGTGTACACGCTTTTTTAGAGTGTACCATGGCTTAGTCGACAAGCACAGGAACCCTAGTCAAAGCTACTGTAGTCTGGCCCTCACCTCATCTCATCTCTGGGCTCTTGCAACGCTGTGCTCTGTGCTCCGGCTTCACCCTCGCAGCTCGCAATCTCAATTTATCTCTTCCTTCCCTTCCCGGTCGCCTTCTAGATCTCTTATTCTACCCGCCCTGCCTTTCTCTTGCGAGCTTGTTCTTTTCTTCCTTCTCTTCTTCTCTCTCCCCCCCCTCCCCCCCCCCCCCTTTAGTGTCTCTCCCGCCGTCTTTTATGATCAAGGACGAGAACGGCGGCCGAGGGTTCGATAGATGCCGCCGCGACGAATATCTCGACATGGCCGAAGTCCCAGATATCGGGGCCAAGGCCACATCCAAACCACACACCAGTGGCCTCCCCGCCCTCTATGACAGCACGGGCATGCATCAACAGCAGCAGCAACAGCATCCACCACCACCATCAGAACAACAAACTCCGCCTCAGCACCAGCAAACTCAAGGAGGACAGTCACAACCCTCGCAGTCGCAGCAAGTCGCGCAGCAGCAGCAACCACCGCAGCAACGAACTCCCCAGCCACAGACTCGCACCGTGAAACGTCCGCGTCCCGTAAAATCTTGTACCGAGTGCCGAAAGCGCAAGCTGAAGTGTGATCGGAACTTGCCCTGCAGCGCCTGCGAAAAGTCCCGCCGGCTTTGCAAGTATGCGGCCGACCAAGATGCTGCTAATCTCTCCGATGCTTCGGATGAAGAGAGCGAGAGGCCTTTGAAGCGCTCGTGCGGTCCTCCATCGAACCACGAGTTGACCCTGCGTGGTGCCGACTCCACTCCTGTCCCGGCGGCACAGCAACCCACCATTCCCGCCTCCATGGTACCTATGCAGGCATTCGACGACTTGAACAGGCGCATCGAGGTGCTCGAGAAGATGCTCACAAATATTGCCCGGAGCCCTTCTACGGCTGGCTCCAGCAGTATTCGCCATCGACTGGCTCCCGTGAACCCGTGCCTGCTCCGCGACATGAGCATCAAGCCTACGGAGGATTCCATCCCAGGACGTTCCAAAGGGTTGCGCACTCGCTTTTTGGGGGCTACTTCTACTCGGGTACTCTTGAATCTTGTAAATCACACATTTTCCCCATGCATTCTTACCCCTTTCTCCTCTTCACTTGGATCTCTGACTTGCTTTCTAGTTTCCTGATGCCAAAGACTTCATGATGTCCCAAAACAAGACGGAGGAGGTTAAAGAGCTCTTCATGTCCCTTAGGCAACTTCACAAGGTGTTTTCCGACAACCATCGGGCACAGATGGTCCCTATACAGGTCTACGTCGACTCGATGACGCCCATTCAACGCCGCATGGCAGATATTCTCCCAAAGAGGTCCGATTGTGATCGCTTGCTGGATATGTACATTAAGACTGCCGAGACTCTCTATCGGATCATTCATATTCCTACCTTCCGCCTGGATTACGAAGCATACTGGAACAGCGAACGCCGACCGGAATCTTTTCTGCCCCTTTTGCTGGTAATGATGGCGCTTGCTACCAAGTATGAAAGCAGGTCGCGGGGCCCCAACGGGGAAAGACTTGACAGCATCCATATACCCACAGCCTGTGCTCTTGTTCGAATGTGGCTAGATGGGCTGAAGGGGAAGGATCTTGTCGACATGACAACCTTGCAGACGGAAGTTCTTTTGAACCATACCCAGCGTATGGTTTTGAAGCCCCAGGAATCATGGTCACGACTAGGGTTCATTGTCCGGATGGCAATGAGTATGGGAATGCACAGAGATCCGTCCGAGTTTGGCGGAGGGATACCACCGTTCGAGGGCGAGGTTAGGAGAAGGCTGTGGTGGACGATTCTCGACTTGGACCTCCACATGTCCCTACAATGTAACCTGCCCTGCGCGATTCGGAACGATGATTTCACTTGCAGACCGCCCCTTAACCTGGACGACGAAGACATCTACCCCGAAATGAATGAACTCCCCGACGAAAAACCGCATGACCAGTTTACGTCCTGTCAGCAGCAAGTGCACGCGGCCAAAAGCCTCCCGCACAGGTTGAAAGTTGTAAACCTGATCAATCGTATTGATACGGCTGACGAAGCCGAAATACTCGAGGCTGGGGCGAAGCTTGAACGAATGCTAGAAGACGTTCAGTTTAACTTCCCCCGACCCCCAGTGGTCAACGACCGCGAATCGGCTAGGCGATGGCGAACCCGTGTTGTGCTGGATGTGCATTGTCGGCGACCGCTTCTTGCCCTTTATCGTCCTTTTGCTCTTGGCCCGCCTTCCCTCGAACCACCGCCATTACAAATATCCCGCTCGTACATCCGATCTTCCATGACTCTGTTGAACTTTCTCGAAGAGATTGATCCCGTATCTACCATTTTTCACGAGATTCAGCACCAATACTTCTTACTGTTGCGACAGGACATTTTGCAGGCAGCTTTTAGTGTGTGCTACTTTATTAGAAACGAGGTTTTGCGGCAGCAGCAGTTCCACCACCCCGTTGCTGGGTTTGCCGATGCCAGCTCGCCCCTCATGAGGCATTCATCCATTCACAGCACACAGCCAAGCGGACTATCAGGTTCCGGGGCATGGGGGGGTGCGTGGAGTGCTGTGACGCCAGAGTCATCCGCCGCTTTGGAAGACGGCCTGGGGCTAGGTGTATCAACTCGCAGTATAATAGCGGAGGACGGCGGCTATTTCGAGCAAGAGTCTGTGTGTAGTCGGAGGCGCATGGAGGAGACGGTCGCTCGAACTTTGGAGACGCTTGTGTCGCGTATGCGGGAGATGGGCTCAGATTTGAAGGACTTTGTCTCCATAAGCGTCGTACTGAACACGTCGCGGATGGTTACAGGCAGCCAAGAACAGAAGCTCGAAAACACGAAGCAAGGAATGCGCAAAATCATCGAGACTTGCGAACAGATCAAGAACTCTGTCACTCAACAACCGACTTCTTTCCTTCCGCCGACGGCCATGACGACGCCCACGCACAACCATACACCTCCAGTGCAAGCTTTCGGCGCGCCCCCTCAGCCAGGATTTGGCTTCAACCCCCATTTTCCCACGATGGTGAGCTCTCCTTGTCTTGTTTCTGGCCCAAAATATATTCGGGATACTAACGTGGTTTAGCCCCACGGTGTCGATGCTGCATGGGACCACGAGTTTTGGTCGTGGACTGTGCAGAACGCACAGCAAAATGCTTCCACCCCACCGATACCTGCCATGCAACCACGGCATGTTTCAAACGTACCAATGGCGGGGGCCCCGCAAATCTGATAGTCCAGAAACCGATTCACTCCGAGGAGTTGTCCCTCCTCGGCCTTCTATCCTTCGTTTTTGAGCGTCTCTTTGTCGTTCACGGCGCCAACCCCGGCGAGGCGCAAACCGGATTCCCCCGATCTGATATGCGTGTTATTTTTTATTTGAGAAGAATGAGCCAACGAGTACAAGCCCCATCTACCCACTACTATTATTACCCACCTCGAACGCATTACCAGGCTAGCTTTTGGCGCTGCGGCTTCCCGACAGTCGAGCGATCTATTTACATGTGCTGGTTTTCGCACCTAATACGTATGTATGTATATATATATATATATATATATATATATATCCTGTTTTTAAACCGGAGTTTTGTGTGTGAGTGGGGGGTTGCGCAGGTGGAGTTAAATCGTTAGCACATTTTGGATAGTCTCACATATTGCCACTACCTCTTTTCATAGGGTGCATTGTTTCTCTTTCCCTTTGTTCGAGCATTTAAGACGTCATTTGCGGACGAGTCCCTGGCCTCGACGACCATAGTGTCCTCACCATAGCCCCCTTGTCTTTGTCTGCTTCTTCCTTGGGTGCGTATTCTCTTCAACAGGCGGATATAGGAAAAGTCTGTACGCCTGTGTGCCATAGATTACGATGTTGAAAGTTCGTTTATCTCTTATCTTTTTTTTTCCTACTACTGCGCATCTGTGGCGTCGATTTAGACTATTTTTTTCTCGGCGCGAATCCTTCCGGTTTCCGACTTCAAACAAACGGGAGGGGCAAACGATAAACATTTTGCCATTAGGTAGATGAGCAAGCTGTGGTAGGGGTGGGAGTTTTACCTCGGAGGGATGTACGGGTCTTGACAATAAAGTGATAGTGGCTCGACATAACGCAGGATTATATAGAAAAGAAGCAAAGTCGTCTTATACAAATGAGAAAGAGAATTCAATATTCGCCTCTCACAGAAGCTCTCACTAAAGTGGATCATATCAGAAATATATATATACCCATTTTTGTATCCGTTGAACGTGTTGGGGTGCGCGAGACCTGAATTTTTATTTTATTTTGCCTTGCTCAATTCTAGCCTACGGCGGCGATATTCTCACCACAAGCTCTTAGAAATCAAAACCTTTTAATTCAGTTTGAAATCACAGGAGCTTTCCCATTCCATTCCTCCTTCTCGGCAGCATCCACCATAAAAGCTGCCACGCTCTTCCGCGTTATCTTGGACGTTAGGCCCACCCCCGACCCGCTCTCGGGCCACACCTTCACCTCAGTAGCATCGCCATCGGAAAACATGACGGGACGGACGAGAGTGAAGTCAAAGTCTCCGCCATCCTTCTTGCTAGCTTCCCTCGCCTTGCGGGTTTCGGTGTCGACGAGGTCGTGGTCGACTAGCTGGTGCCGCATGGGACTCCAGGCAAAGAACAGCTTCGTAACCATTGGGAGCCCGTCGCGTGAGTCTCCGCAACCCGCCATGGACAGCACCACAAGCTTCTTTGTGGGTGCCGAGTTCCGTATTTGCTGCACGAGGTTGGCTTGGATGTCTGCCATCAACCTGGGTGGCGACTCTGCTGAGGGCTGGCTGAAGGGGGAGTCCGTCTGACGGCGAGCGGCTAAGGCTGTTATCACGGCGTCCGGCGTCGGGGTAAAGGCCGGACTGAGGTCAGATGGAACCTTTGGGTCACCTATCACTCTGCTAATTAGTATTGCCCGCTCAGATTTAGTTGCTCAAATAAGACCATGTTGAAAGCTATGGTTGCATCCGTCGGTTAGATGTGTGAGACTAGGGGAGTGAAGCCATATCTTGAATTTGAGCGGTGAGTATTCATATGGTTTTGGAGGGGGGGAGGGGGGGGGGGGTCATTGTAACAACGACTAAACGTGGGGATTCGACTCGTAGCTATGATAGGTTCAAAGTGTGTTTATGGTTGCCAGCATGTCTCAGAGTCCTGACCAACCCGGTTGAAGCTATTTCGTCCAATGCGAGTGGAGCGCCTTTCCAAAGAATTGAAGGGTAGCAGCTTGGGGTTGACAGTGTGGGGGCGACCGAGCAAAAGGCCAGTGGCTTCTTTGTCTTCGGTTGAAAGTCTCATATATGAGACAGTTGGTTAGGTAGGTATTTAGGGTGCGCAATGGTTGGTTGGTTTTTGAGCTTGCTTTTGTCGCTACTATGCCACTATCCCTTTCATTACCACATCACCTCGAGACGGAAATCATGGTAGTATTTGGCCATGGCAATCCTAACGGAAGCAGCAAGAAAAAGGGGGGTGGGAAGTGTTGAATGGGAGTGAAAAAAATTGAAGGGTTTGGTGATGGGCATATGGTCCCTACCTTTGACAAGTATAAGACCCTCCTTCTTTTCCAGTTTGCTCTCATCTCGCACAAGTGCTGTTATAGTGTGTCCTGTGGGAATCATTAGAGTGAACTCATGGTTTCGAGATCCATTGAAGCAATACAACCTGAACATACCTCTCTTGATGGCCTCATCTATCACTAGCTTTCCGATTCTCCCAGATCCTCCCATAACCAAGATATGCATCTTGATAGTTGTAGGTCGGTGGTTGTCCCAGAATAGTGGTCGTGATGGTGATGCTTTGGAATGTCACACCGGGTACGCTGTGTGGAGGGCGAAAAAAGACGAGATACAAGGTAGCTGAGAGATGGTTGTGGAAGGAGAAATAAAGACGTGAGATGGAAAGATAAGGGATTGGTAGAGAGTTTTTAATATGGGTGGAAAGGGTGTCTGTGGCACTGGGGAAGAGGGGAGAGTCTGGGCGACCTGTTGTAATGCCGTACATTAAGGTGAACACTAATTAGTGACAGGTCCCACGTTCCCTTTCTTCGGCTCCGGAGTATTCACCTACATAGGGTCATGGAGTGGCTCGGACTCGGGGCTAGTTGAAGAGTGCATTCGGGATTTGCTCGCTGTATCCAGCCATTGGTGCATGGAGGCGAGAATGGTCTATAGAGCTGCTTCCCTGCTTCCCGGATCTCATACCCGCCTAATTTCCAATCTATGAGTCAGTGGAACCTGGTATGTGGCAGACTTCTTACCTTCTGCCGCCGGCCGATGGGTTGAGGGGTGCAGGGGGTGTACTAATCAGTCACTTGTCGATTATCCCTCTCTCGTTTCCATTCGCAAGAAGATTCTGTTAGATTCCGAGGGCATCATGCGAGGATGGAAATTAACAAACAATAAGAAGATGTTGGAAGCAAGGGGGTGAAAGGGTCAGAGAAGTCGGGTTGTGCAATGGCTGCAATTCTCGGTGGATGGATGAATGTTGGCACCCACCCATAGCTCCTCCTTCCTCCCACTGCCAGCGATGCTAGCGCTCCTGCCACACCCCCGCGCACCTTTAAGCCCTGCCTTCCGTCCATGATATCCATCCCGCCCCTGTACTATTCCCTAAACGTGCACAGTGTGCTCTACCGCAACTTGTACCTCCTTGGGTACCTATCTATCCAGGTTGGTAAATCTTGCGGGGGACGGGGTAGTTCTTTCTGCTCGTCTTTCTCTCCCCTTTCCCGTCCTTTCGAGCATATTTAACAGGATAGTCAAGTATGGCACAGCACTTCCTGTTGTTCCCTCAATGACACGTCAGTGCAGGAGGGAGCACCCAAGGTAGCAGCCGGAAGACAATCGTTCGGTTCCTGGCGGGCTTCACTGGTACTGTTACTACTGTAGGAAAACGCTGCAGATACAAAGTTCAACATCTGGTAGCGCAGGATCAATGAATGTGCGTCCTGTGCTGTGCCACAGCCATGCATGAATACCTTCCCCGAACAGACTAGTCAGTTGCTGTAGAAAGGGGGGTAATGGCACCATTAGCCATTGCACACCACCCCCAACTTCTCCCAAACCCCCTAGACGATCGTTCCGAACCAGCGGATCCGATCATCACTCGGCCGAATTGATAAGAGCGGTGGAACCCCAGAGCATGTGCTCCACAGCGGCCCATGCGTCCTCTCACTTAGCTGACTTGACATCCAAATAGTCGACCCAATCCGATTCCGTACATCAGACTTGTGTGGACAGCTGAGGGGCAGCTGAGGTGCAGCTGAGGTGCAGCAGTGTGTACATAGTATGTATAGCCTTCTAGCAGCACATACTCACCCTTCTTGCTCGGCTTTCCAGCAAATGCTCGGTGTTTTGGTTGGTTTTGACTATACATTTGGCAATGAAAACATCCAGCGGAACCCGAATCCTTCCTACCCACGCTCATTGGGCCCATGAAAACATTGCGGCGCCTGCCAATCATCAGTCACCTCACCCATACAAACCCCCTATTAATTATGCGCAAGCAGACGCAAGCAGGGAAAAAAAAACAGGTGCAAGCCGCGAGCCAATCTCCGTATACTTATTGAAAGTCAGAAAGAAGCAAGGCGCCATTTTCAGTTCCCAGGAATGAAATAACCACCCCCATTATCTCCGTCCCCCCACGCTAAACCCAATTTCTACCACTGCTTACCTTCTCATTCCGTCTCGCTCATGCTGGAAGGCTGCCATCAGCAGTTGGTTCAAACAGCTTTTCGACTATGCGACAGTAATTCTCGCGGCCCAGCCTCGGAAATACCCTCTCTTTTTAGTCTCTTTCTACGAAGAAGCGCTAAAAGGAGGGATACATCCGACAATTTGGTAACTTGTCTCGGAAACCTCCTCTTTGGTACATACCCCCCCACCTCGTATTTCCATCCGGTCGGCACGATGGAAAAGAGATGGAACACTTCATTTGCTTCTAGCGAAGGAGCCACAATTGGGATCGTTATTACACAAAAATTGGACAAAAACCGCAGTGCTTGGTTTCTCGCAAACAATATCATGTCCAACAGCTTTTGCGGCTTTTAGAGCTTTTTTTTGTCTCTTTTTCTTTTGCAACTATTATCTCGGCAAGTAGCCCGTTAATCTTGCATTGGCAATGCACAAACAACGCGCCTTGGGCTTTTAATAAAAAGCAATGTTCGGTGTCGATGCACTCGGCCGAGTGACCCTCCAGCCCACGGATAAGATGTTTACATTAATCGCCGACCTTTCTACAAGTGTCCCATTAGGGTAAAGAAACCCCGCCCTACTTGTTAGCTGTGTTGGGCTCGTCGACTGCTAGCTATCAGGTAAAATGCTTGTCTTGGATTCATTCCATTTACCTGATTTTGCTGCTCCTTCGTATCTGTGTAGAGCATGTTCTACATTGTAGCCTTCTCTCTAGTTACTACTAGGCCTATATGACATGTGTGCCATTTGATTTCGCGCCCGGTATTGAAAAACAACGACTCTAGTTTTGCGCATCCAAAGAGAGATATGGTGCCTGGGCCCTCGTGCCATCAGATCTCCTTTTTATTATATTTACTACCACACGAGGAGAGCACTAGATTTGAAAGTACCATTCGTTGTATATATTTACCGCCTAGCATCGCCGCCAACGCTATACCCTTAAGCTCCAGAACAGTTCCATCAACTTCCAGACGCAACCTGCCATTGGTGGACGCAAGATCGGACTTCAAAGGAACTTGCTGAGCCTCGGTACGACCGTACAAAGGCATAGTCTCGAGATCCAGGCGTTAGGACGTATCCTGGGATCGTAGTAAATTGGTCTTCGCATAACCAGTCAAACCTCCCATACTCCGCGAACAACCCCGTCGCTCAATCTCCGTCAGCTATGGGCGTACGAAGCTTGATACACATCTGGCCGACAGTTTTCACAATCGCCCACACCCTTGCTTGGTAGAAGAGGTATATTGCAACAGGGGATATACCGGTGCGTGTCTGGAGTTGAGTCAGACCCCCGAACGTTCCGCTCGGAAATTAGTACACGGTCTTACTACATGTTTTATATTTATCCGCAAGGATTCTGTCAGACTTGATGCCTCCTAACTTGTTGGTGTGAACACAGCCCACACATGTATTGCAACCCTCCCAGAGACAACGGGCACACAAGTCCGAAGGAGCCAGTCACGGTGCATTGTTCACAGCAGAAAATTGGTCACTCGGTACTTGCAGCAAAGTTTTCCGAAACGGCAGGGGCCTTCCATAGCAACCACAACAGCAGCAAGAATATCATCTAGAGGAATTTAAACCCCAAGTTCCTATCTTCCGGACCCGTTCACTCCAACACCGCTACAACAAACCCTTCCAGTACCTGGGTCACTGCTGGCAAGAGCACTCCCTCGAAAGCAGACTGCATCATAGTTATCAGCACAATATCCAAGACAGAGCAAGATTCTACTACCGGGCTGGGTACCTCAAGAAGCACAAACCAAATGGAAGAGATCGCCATAATAGGTGCCGGCATGGCTGTAAGCACCCTTTGCCTCTACTACTCCGGGAAGCTCTGTCATATCTGCCACTACAGCCCTTCTTTTCTGCCCCTTGGTGTCTTCTGCATTCAGGAAGGATACAATCTAACAAAACACCGTCGAAGGGTCTCACTCTCGCGCTCAGTCTCGCCAAACATTCTATCCCAGTTCGCATTTATGAGGCGCGCTCTTCATCAGCAGGTCCCAGCTTGGGCGGAGCGATGATGCTCTCGCCCAACAGTCTGTCCCTCTTCGACAAACTGGGTGCCTACCAGGCTCTTCTTCCCTTGTCATACCCTTTCAAGGCCGTCTACTACAAGGATGCGGTCGAACATACCACGGACGCGTACCCTATGGGCTCGGAGGAACTCTACGGCTACCCGGCTCTGCGCACCTACCGCCGAGACTTGCACTCCACGCTCCTCCGTCTTTGTGGCGAGCGCGGTGTGCCTATGGAGTACGACGCCAAGTTCTCTCGCGTGGTCTCGGAGAGCTACAAGGACGGCGAAGAGGCTGTCACATTCCTTCTCGCGGATGGTAGGACACGAAAGGCCTCTCTCCTCGTTGCCTCGGATGGCATCCACTCGACCGTTCGCTCATACATCACCGATTTGAAACCAATGTTCGTGAAAATTATGGGCGTGGCATTTACCGCCAAGACGAGCTCTTTCCGTATTCCAGCGGAAAAGAACTACAAGTTCCCGCTCACTATTACCGCTTCTGCGGGCAATATCCTCATGGCACCTCAGAACCAGGACGGTGGGGAGATGTTGACGGGTCGCCAGTTCCCTGTTCACGAAGAGCTGTCCCGCGAGGGATGGGAGGAGCTGGGCGCGGACAAGAAGAAGCTCATCGCCATGATGAGGTCCAGGATCGACGAATTCCCGGACATCGCGAGGAGCGCCCTGGAGTACATCGACGAGAGCACGGTTTACATCTGGCCGTACTACAAGCTGCCGCTGCTGCCGAGCTGGGGGAGCGAGAAGGGCAAAGTGGTGCTGATGGGGGATGCTGCCCATGCCATCCCGCCGACGACGGGCCAGGGCGCTGGCATGGCGGTCGAGGACGGTGTTACTCTGGGTGAGATCATCGCGGCATCTCTAGGCCCCCAAGCGACGGTTAAGTGGGCAGACGGGTTTCGGTGGTGGCAGGAGACGAGGAAGAAGAGGCTTAACCAGCTGATCGAGCTCACGACTCAATTGAACAGCAGGCGGTTGCCGCCCGAGAAGCAAGCAGAGTTGCCGAAAGAGCAGATCTGGGTTGACGAGTCGGAAACAAACCCAAGGCAGATGGCGTGGCTGTACGAGCCGCATGTTGAGGAGGAAGTGGAAAGATGGATCTCAAGCTACCATTAGCAGTAAGAGAGTCAATGACTGACACAGGTGTTTTCCTTTCTTAATTATCACCATATCTTTGTCTGCCACTGTGGTTTGGTTCTGGGAACATGGAGCTTCATATTTTCACCCCGAGAAGCTGGGGTTACATGTACTTTGAGAGTGCTCCAAATCCAACACTGTAGTTCTTTGAATATAAATAACCTATGGGACATGGGGAAATAGGAAGCTTAGATTTATACGGTGTATGGTGTAGCACCATTAGCATTGAATCACAGCTGCGACAACATGCCAGATCCTATGCCTTGGATAAGAACAGCCCATTCCTCCTCTTTCCTCACAAACTCCATCAGCTCTAGGTCTTCGTTCTCACGGAGGATACTTTATTCTTCAACGTTCAGATACCAGAAGATTACTAGCTACTAAAACACACCCAAGACGCAAACAGCCTCCAAAAGGTAGTAACCTATCAGCCACCCGCCCATATATCCACCTAGCCACTGTCCTATTGATGCTTACCTACCAGCGCATTCACTGTCTGCCATCCACGAGACTCGAAAACACTTACTCACTCACTCACTCACTCACTCGCCCGTATCTCGGCCGAGAACCGGGCGATATACCAATAGTGCATGGACATCTTTATGGATTCCCCATCCATTCGCAGTCATCAAGCCACTCAAGGACGCATGCGTACGCCGTGCGCCATTTTTTTCCACGTCGAAATCCACCTTCCATATCCATGGCCATGTCTATGGCTTCAAAACCTGCCTACCATACTCTAGCCCGCCCCGCTCCACCCATATATCCGAAATTTCCCGCTCTCAAGCCACGTACGATCCGTATTTCGCTCCGCCCCGACCGAGTCTTCTCGGCCGAAAAAAGACATCCTCCGGGTCCAGTCTCTAAACCCGACCCCGAACCGTCTCAGTCACCTAGGTACCCCGGGTGTCCAATCGTTCAATATCACCCTGTCGGACGACTGGGCGGCCGCCCGCATCGCAGCGGCCACACCGGTCAACAAACATTTTTCCTCGTCTTCTCCTTCCCATGCTGCGTGTTTTCATCCCCCCCCCCGCCCCCCCATGCGCCCTGGTGGGCGTCGTGTCACTATTATTATTTGTGGCGTACATAGTTAGTTATCATATGAGAGGGAGGTCTTGCGCAGACCACCGACGATGGCTGTGCCTCCGGGCAATTTTCACCCCTCGACTAGTTAGTTACATGCTTCCAGGTCGGACTGCTGGACGACCTGCATGCATGCATGCATGCATGCATGCAACTCTCCCAAGACGGACTTTTGATAGCGAACTTCAGGCCGCGGGGGTACTCTGCCTACTTAAGAACCACTTCGTGTGGATTTGGGACGCGAACACGTTAACTAGTTGATCCCTCGGTAAGCATTTAGTTATGTCGCATTTGCTCGCTTGAGGCAGACCGAGCTGGCTTACCCAAGGATTTCATCCCATGTCCCTGTCGGCTTGCCTGCACGCGTATTATGCGGGGGGGCCCATGTAACTAACTACAGTACGCTGGTAGGCACACAAGCACGTAACTATATATGACCGTGCGGTTGCCATAAGCAATGGGGGCCGGTCAGTGAGCGCTTCTGCACCTTCTGCTCTAGCCTCATCCTTTCGATCCGAGAATCTGGCCGAGTTGGAGTAGTGGAGTGAGAGGAGGGCAAAGTACGGACGGGAGGGAGGGACGTACGTACGGGTGAGACATGTCCGGGGCCCGAATGCACAATTGGCCTCACGAGAAGCTCGGATGGCGAGCACAAGTCGGTGGAGGTGTGCGCAACACCATCGCTTCATTGTTTTGGCAGGAGAATACAACATTCTTAGCCCCCAGCAACTCATCAATGCAAGCGGTAAAAGCTCTCAACTCTCATAATTCTATCTCAGAGCAGAAGAGGACGATCTATCAACTTTGTCTCTTTCCGATTCCTCCCCCCCGGGTATGTTTCCTCTTCCCAAAAACACGCATGGATCATTGCATAACAGTCCTCACCTGGGAAGCTTTTTGGCGCAGTCAGTCTGCTCTCGTCATCAAATAGCCATGCTAGTGGAAGTTCCGGTGTCGATCAAATATTGTCGAGACAGATCCATTTATCTCCGATCTTGCGATATACCCTCAGCTTGCCATCATCCTCCGTCGTTTGGCTCCTGGCTTGTGTATCATAGCAAGTTTCGTGTTAGCCCTGGTCATCTGGCCATCTGTTAGACTAGTAGCGTCCGTATCCGCGATATGTTGGGCTTTGTCAGACTTGATGAGATTCTGTGACTGCCAGTTCGACAGCTGTCAGGGAGCCACCGATGAGACGTAGCAGGGTGGTAGAAATGGTCGGGAGAGGTGGGATAATATCAAAACGTAGAAATATGATGACCGGTGAAGAGTTGTTATGCTGTAATGTTTTGTTTCTGGCAAGACGAAGAGTTGAGATGATCAAGGCTGTTCACATTGGCCGTGAGCCAATCGGGGATGGCTGGGTAGGAGCAAAGCCTGTTTTTACGAAAACTCTCCCCTCTCCTTCTTGCCCTGTATTTGTGAGTGACAAGACGGAAGGAAGGCCATGACATATGTTGTTTTCCGAACCCGCCTAAGGAAGCAACCTAAAGTATTTGTCAGGCTCGTAGCTTCCGGGCACATCAAACGGTAGGATGATCATTCTTCAACCTCCTTTATCATCATGGCTCTTCTCCTCCTCCTCCACTCCCACTAGCAGCAGAACTACTCCCAAGTCCCTCGCCTCAAAATTTGCAGCATCTCTTACAACAGTACTTGTCCCTAAAGCCATACTCGGTGCTCGACACCTACCTCTAGGCAACCCAAAGTGTATCCAGCACCTCTCCCAGCGAATTTATCAAGATGTCTAAACATGACCATTCCGACCAAGGCGGGGCCGGAGGCTAGCAATCCCCTACGCCACCACGGACGTCCGGTCGGCAATATCCAACATTGTTACCACAGCCACCGCAGCGCAGACCAGTCAGTCCACCAGAGAAGCCAGATCAGGACACCAAAGTAAACGGTCAGCAGTCAACCAAAGATCGTGAGCCCCAGGACGCCCACGAAAATGCCCCAGAGACCGGAGGCAATACGGTGGACACCCGTTTCTGCGGGACCTCGGAGCCTGGTGTTGAGACACAACCGTCGCCAGTGAACCCAAGCCTCCAAAACAGTCAAGGAGAAGGAAAACAAAACGAGAGAAAAAGGGCAGAGGGTTCGTCAGCGAGTCTCCTTTCAAAGAGCCACGACAATATTAACCTCCAAGGGTCTCGTGGACCGGGGCACGTGAAACAAGTTTCTTCAACGAACCTAGCTCGGATGGCCCCCAAAACTATTTATTGTCCAAATCCACTTCCCGACGGAACATGTGTCGCTCTTCCCACCGGCCCCATTGAAACATCCCATGGCTCTCCTCTCCCCAGCAGAAGTCCTCGCGGAGAGAAGCCTCGCCTAATACGTAATCCTCGCAAACGGAGGACTCCTTACCCAAATCCTCCTCGGCCAAGTCAAGTCCCTCTCGCGCCCTGGGGTTACTTTAGAGTTTATCCTCCTCTCCTGGGCGCTCCACCTGATTTGACGGCTGCAAATCTCGGGGATACAGAGCATAGAGGGCGACAGCCACCACCAACAACTAGGCATCCAAGACCTAAGCTAAACGACAACGCGGAACATTCTCCGCGCAAGAGCAACCGCAAGAACAAGAAACCAAGGTGGATGAGGAATGGGAAATGTAGAGAACGAAAGAGTAGGAGGAGGAGGAGGAGGAGACGTGAAAGGTAAAATGACTAGTGGCAAGTCTCGCATCTCTTTTACGTGGGGCTAGTGCCAAAGGTTGCTGTTACTATCCGCAAGGGAAAGGGCTTCGTTGTACATTGGTAACATGTATGAAGGTGGAAACCTGGTCTTATTGGACAGTTTCTTGTCATGAGCGTCAAAACAACAGCGGTTTCAATATAGCGTCCTTATAAAAGGAAATCAATGTTGCCAATCTTGAAATCTTTTCCTTTCGGGACGTTTGGGGTAATTTTGACGCAGTGACCACGAAATCGAGTTTATATCTTTAGCGACGCCGTGATTATGAATCTTATGGTTTATTCCATCTCTGATGCTTGTCAGCTCAGACATGAGGGCAAGGGTACGAAGGCTGTTCTAGACTTCGAGAGCTCGTAGGCTTTGCTGATAGAGAAATTTGTTACGGAAGCCATCTTGCTTATATATACCTAAGCCGCTAGATATGTTAGGACTGTTTGAGTTAAGGGTGTGGGGTTTCACTTCTTGGAGAAGATGGTTCTAAACATACTTAAGTACTGATAGGTACATATACTTCGACGAGAGTACTGCTTAGGCAACGCGAAGGGGAAAGCGTGTGCCGCAATCAACAAGGGAGGCTAAGAATATATCTATATATTCTCTCTTTCTCTATTTCTCTCTTTCTTCCTCTCTCTCTCTCTATATATATAATATATATCGAGTCCAATTTTGA
>JAKWBI020000385.1:0-47442 GCA_022664585.2 Zalerion maritima
CCCCCCCCCCCCCCCCCCCCCCCCCCCCCCCCCCCCCCCCCCCCCCGCCCCGCCCCCCCCCCCCCCACTTCGTACCAGCCAGCCCGAGCACAGACTTCAAAAGTCCATCGTCTTCCGCAAAAGCGACGCAACGACGGAATTTCGTCCACATAATAATAATAATAACAACAAACCTAAAAGTTTGGACTGCCAGAGTCATTTGCATTTCCTCTACTAGGAGTGGTGAAATGCCAACGTCCGCCAGGGAAAAAAAAAAAAAAAAAAAAAAAAAAAAAAAAAAAAAGGGCATGCACGTACAGATGGTTTCCCGACTGCGCTGACTTGAGTCTGTTCTGTTCTATGTACATACATACATACATACATATGTATGCAAAGGGGGGAGGGGGGGGATATGATAATGTCGTGCTGTACTGTAAGTGGACGATGCGTCGTCCGTACGTACAGTACAGTACAGTACAGTACTTTGAAGGAGGGCGAACGAACAGCAAGCTATGTATGCTATGTACCGTATGTATATATAGAGTATTCCTCCGTCAATCACTGCCTCCTTTTTATTATTATTACTGTCTAGAACGAATTGAAGGCCCCCCCCCCCCTCCCCCCGGCCCCCGGCATGGACGGACTACCATAGTATATCCTATGTATGTACATATATGTATGTACATATGATACCGCGTTCTCTCTGCCTAGCGCTTCCAATCTTCAATCCCACCGCGGCGCGCACCATGCATCCTGCAGGGGGGGGGAGGGTTAGTTGGTTGGTTGGTCGCCCATGTTCAGGTGGTCAAGACCGTTCCGGATAGAAGGCCTGTCGAAAGAAGCCATCTGCCACCGTATCAAGGTGGGGCGCGTGTAGTGTGGGACATGACTCATGCACGATCCATCTCCTCTCCTGCCAAGTTGGGGTCCTTCTCCTTCTTTCGCAGGAGCAATTCGTCTAATATAAATCGTCCGACATGGGTCATTTCCCCGCGTGCTGGAGCACGGCGAACATTGGTAGTGGTGTTCCCCCTGTCTCGTCCTGAACACGAACGGGAGACAGCGGCAGGTTCCTCCGCATCGGGTCATTATCAGTACACCTGAATTACTAGTATGCGCTAGCCATTCCTGAAGATACAAGGTACTGTACGATGCACTGTATAGTCATAGGAAGCTTGGTATTGTTTTTTTTTTCTTTTTTCGGGGTACGGACGGTAAGTTACATTGCATCCATCCATGCAACTCGTACTCAGGAACAAAAGCAACATTCGCGAGAAAACATGTGGGTTGTTGGAAAAAGATTTGACAGCTTTGGGTGTGTAGTTATCAGTCGTGTATTCAACACAAAATCGAGTACGACCACCCACCCTTTCCAAGATAAAGCCACCCACTAGTCGGCGACGTCACAGCGGCCTCGGGAGGCGAGCCGGTTCAGGCTTAATACTAGCCAAGCGTCCTGGGTAAGACCAGCTAATATCGTCCGAAGATTCGGAGTCCTTGCGCGGCGCCGTGTGTTCGGTCATCACATCGATGCTAGTACACACGTTTATAGCCCCCTCAGGCTGCTGGCCAGACACAGGTGCGTGGTCCGCCGCTATTGTCGCGCTCCGCATTCCAGGAGACTGGACCGATTTGTTGAGTTCAATGTCAGACCCCCCGTCACACGGTTTGCCGGAAAGCTTTTGCATGTGGGCTCGCGACGTCCCCCATACAGAAGCACCATTTGACCTGTGGTGCATCGAGCTGTTGTTCGTGTTGTAGGCATATTGCCTACTCCTGGGGCCAAATCCCCATGCTTTGATGAGCGGTCGCATCGTGGCCGCACAGCCGGCCATGATGCCAAGGCCTGGCTCCATGACGGTCCATATGGCAACGTCACTATTGGCAGTTAGTATGACGGGCACCACTTAATGAAAGCATAGCGAAGAGTATATGTGGATAGAACACTCAGCTTACATTGTTTCAAACAAGAAATCCGTCGAAATGGCGAGAAATCTAATGTAGGGTATCCGCACGATGAGAGCGACGCCAGCACTGTTTTTTCTGTCAGCCAGTGAGTTGTATCTAGCGGAGCGATTCAAGTGTTGATGGCTTACACGATGCCCATGCCCAGCAGTACCGCGACACCGACCTTGGTGCGGCGGTTGAGTTGAACTTTCCAGAGCATGGCTACGGGTAGTAGGCCAAAAGTCCAGTCGCACACCGCGCATATAACACTGTGAGCTATGGTTGTGTTTGGCACAATGTCTGACGGGATGCACTTTCCTTCGGCCCCGAGAACCTGCTCCCAGAAGTACGACGGGGGGCTGCATTGAAAAGTCATGACGAAGAAGAATACAACGGAAATAGCGAACATGGTGAATAGCGTGGCGTAGAGTATCCATCTGTGATAGCGGTTGTTTGTAATTCGGAGGAGAAACAAGGCGATAGACGTCCTGGCGAGAGCAGAAACCGGAACGTAGAGGACCTCGCAAAGGTACCACGATCGAAGGGCGATGGCGGCCCCAGACGGGGTGAGGTGAACACTGTGTTTTCCTGTCCCGCCGACGAAAATTCCGTAGATGGCGATGACTGCATAGGGAACGTACATTCCCTATTATGATACCATACTTAGCCAGAGAATAGTGAGCTTGGTTGGTGTAGGGATGAACAGGGCCAAGACTTACCGTCGCAGCGTACATTGTCCAGTCATCTGGAGTTGTCTTCTTGACCATGAAAACCTTGACATACACCCTGAGGAAGGTGAAGAGAAGTGCCAGCAAGACAAAGACCAACTGTACAGTAAAAAGATCTATTCCTCTTTCGCGGAGTAGATTTTCGGTGTCGCCACCGGTGACCTGAGCCATCTCCGCCATTGTCGTGAAAGTCGACGTAGAACGTTGTGACTAGTGTCGAGCAGTGTGATTGACGAAGGGTCGAGCCCGCCAGGGCTGGAAAGTCGTCAAGTACCTCTTCGATACAGGGAAGAGGATTACGAAGACTGCGGTCGATTCGGATCGTGCCTCAGAGCTTGCTGTCGCAAGGCGGCATAGGAATGTGTAAAGGAAGGCAGTTATAAGAAGAGCTCCTGATCTGTCGATAGTGATAGCTGTAGAAAGTCAAAAGGGCTCTTGGGATACTTGTATAAGAATGGCCAATGACACAGGCCCCTATGTGGAACGTTGAGCCTGGACATCTGGGACTCCGCCGCTTGTCTAGAGGCACACGCGAAAACCGGAGTACAGGAACTAGTGTATATCGATTCTTTCTCAAGGTTTGGGGTACCCCATGGACAAGGGTGCAGGTACATGCCGTGTATTTATGTAGCTATGGGTGAGAAGACGAGGGGAGACATCCACATCTTCCCCAGTACAGGCACCGGGAGTTTCGTTCACCCAGTTAGTCCGCGAGATGATGCGGTCCTACACCAGAGTGCGGCAATTATCTTGCAAGAACAAGAACGTTGCCATTTTGAGGGATGCCACCGGTATTGTATGGTAATCTCGACGACTCTCAGAGGACCCGGTGAGCTACCCAATGAAACGGATGGGTCAATTTAGTTCCAAGGTGACATCCTTCGTGGGTGTGAGATCACTGAACTCTGCCGTATCCTTCTTTTCGTCTCAAGCGGCTAGGTTGAAGCAATGGAGTGTCTAGTATGCATACTTTTGTATGCAATTGGTGATATTCGTACGTGAGACGAGTCGCTGTCAACTCTCGCCAAGAGAAGACCTACAAAGTAGCTATGTAGCGTGACCGCCCACACGGTGCATGCATAATGGGTACTTGTTGACCCCGTTCGAACATGCTAGCGTAGCCAGCTTTCCCAGGACCACTGGAGACAGCGCCTGACTGAAATAGCAGCTTGTCCTTCGTGAACAAGAAAGATGTCGTTACCTCGGCTAGGGTAGCCATAACAAAATGACGTTTGATAGCTCAGCTTGAATTCCCCTATCTCCCCTCACCTTGGGATACATGGCGATGAAGTTTGTAGCCAATGGAGTAGAAAGTCAAACGCCGTTGGGCGAGCTGGAGTACAGTCAATGCTTGACGAACATGGCATCCGAGTTGTGATTCATCACGCCAGATATCGAAATCGTGTAGATTTGGGATCGAGTCGGGGTAGAAGAATCAGAAAGAAAGGCAACCTGGCAAGGCTTTGTGCTACGCCCGGGTTAGAGCCCACCCACCTTAGGGAACTGAGAGGGAATCTTCAAACAAGAAAACATGTTAGCTGGAAAAACCCGGTCTGAGAGACCAAAGAAAAAGAAAGATACGGTCCATATGTCAAACGATAGGAAGATATGTTCAGGACAGTGCTATCTGGTCGAGCAGAAACCCTATGGCGCTTGAGTGAAAGACGAGTGTTTCCAGGGTCCTTGACAAACTCGAAGAAGGATCGAGATCCTTGAGAAGATGGACGGTGTGCATTCAACTGTCTGGTTGAACAAGGGGGGATAAGCGAGACTGTTGCACCGAGGTTGGTACCCCCAAGAACAGCCTTTAAAATGTTTCTATTAAATACTTGAAAAGGGAAAACGGCAATCCTGGAGGTAGGCGCAGCCCCAGAAAGTTCGAATCGAGTGTTTGAACCATCAAGTTCAGAAAATCCAAGAAGTTGCCGCCAGTACCTGTATGGACTGGGTTGGCGTAGCATGTTCCTGAGACATCCAACCTGGTGGGTCTAGCGGGGCCGTATTCGCACCTGTTGATCAACCTCACATGTCAATGCTTGCCGGCAAAAAACATAGAATACTTGCCGGTCCTGAAGGCAAAAGAATGATTTTGCAAATCCCGTTCTTGCATTAAAACTTGTCTCTTTCTCTAGTAGCCTTTTCGACTCCTAGGAGACTTGCCAACACTTTGTGGGGTACTGAGACACCGTGAGCCTCGGTTCGCTCCCGTTTTTGATGCCAAGCCTCATGCAAGACAGTTTGGGTACGTGCTATGTATGTACATACATCCAGCTCTATTCCAGAAAACATGTAATAATGTCTGGACGGCACTTTTCCGAAGCTAAGTGGGTATGTATCATTCTGCACGCCATCTTGCAGGCTCTCACTCCAAACATTGGAGTTGCCGAGGTAGCACGTTACTTTTTTCCACTTGCGGCCTCTCGATGCTACTGTAGAAAAGAGGTAATGAGGGGCATCCTCCAGGTTTCCAACCCTGCCATGCTCTTCTTGCCAGCAGCCCCCAGCCTTTCAGATGGTTTGACGTCTGCCTTTCCATATTAACTTCCCTCTTGACATCTGTCGTCCCGTCTGCCACATCGACCGGATTTTCTCAAGCCAATAAAACGGCCGTTGCTTGTATTGAGAGGCTTGAGGTCTGGTCGGCAGCTCTTTACATGTGCAGATGGTCGAACAACGAAAGTGCTTCGGAGCTGAGAGGGAGCGAGGTTTTTACCCAGATAGGGACTTAGGCAGGCCTCTTTAAGACGAATCGAGTCATTGCGTGAGAAATACAGAAAGATCAAAGTCAGAGTCCGAGCAAGATTACATATCAGAATCTTCGGGCTTCGGGCTTCGGGCTTCGGTGGCTGAGTACCCCGTTCACGATTCGCAGCAAAATCGAAGATAATCTTGTTCCGTCGCTTTTTCCGTCGGGTCGCAAGCCCTCATTCGCAAGACGGGCCGGGCCGGGATTTCTTGTGCTGAGAGCTTGGCGGTGCGCACTGTACCCCCCAGAGCACTGTGAATTGCGACTAGTAGGTCTTGTGGGCATTGTATTACCTTAAGTTACCCGGATCTTCTCATCTGGTCCACCCCACTCTCCACGATCTGACATGCATATATCGGCTGGTGTATCGTTTGGGAACATCGTCTCCTAGTATACCAAAATATCGTCCCTGAATTGATATTTGACACGTCTACTCCGAACTTTCACCCGTCTAGGCTTCAACCTCCTTGCCCCTCACGGCTTTCGTCCTTTATTACGGCGAAGGATTATTTCCCCATGTAGCTACAACCCTTACATGTTATATATCCAGCCAGCATAAGCCAAAGTATCATCCGTCTAACATATCTACACCCACAACACGACAATGATAGTTTTGGGATGAAGTGCATCAACTCGGAAAGAAAACACAGGGAAAGGTGACTGACTATTGCATCAGCATATTGCTAGTAGTCCGGATGTACGGCGCTAGCCCCGTGACATTTACCGTCCGATCTGCTGTCGTAGGGTTTCCTTCATTTCCCCTGCTGCAAGTTTAACACCAGTTGCATATATTCCCACTGGACTGGTTCTCCATTACTGGGTGCATGATCCGATAACCTTGGTGATCAAGTAAATTTCTGCCTGTCGTCGTAGGCATGGCTAGTCTTTTCCCGTCTTGCGACCAAGCTTAGCCAGATCAAAGTTGTAAGATAAACCTTCCCTGTCTGGGTGTACATGAAATGGGAGGCATCTAGGATAGACTGTCGATTACTCTTAGATCATGTACATTATTTACAAGGCTTTCCTTGGAAGTACATTTTACTGCACAATGGGGCATCTCTGCTTCTCAGCCGTACATGAAGAACAAGCCGGGTTATCCTCAATTTCAGTATCCTGTCACACTTGCCCTTGTCTGATGTCACCATATCTGATAATAGCGTAAGAAATTGGTGTTCTAGAGAAGTACAATCTTCAACAACATTGTAACCCACCAGGGAAGACATGCACTGTAGTCTATATTTGGAAAAGGTTCGCCATGTAGGGTAAGTTGGAAGATCCTACGGATGGCATTTTGAATTATTGCATCCGGTCAATCGGCCGCATTAATATGTCAACACTGACTTGCCTCGCTGACTGGAAGAAAATCAAACCCGAATTGAGACGACTAGGCAGGTAGCTAGTTGTTGTGCCGGCTTGAAGCCGAACAACCGCCATCGTCGTCTTCTGACGAACTCCCAGCGATTATATATTTCCATTGGCTAATGAAATTGTACTTCGACTTCAACCCCGCTTGTGGGATTCAGCCTGGGAGGTGTCTGATTCACCACATCGACATCTTTACCAACCAGCCGTGGGGCTATTTGTCTATTCGTCCACACCTGATATCATGATGGCATGGTTTTAGCCTTGTTGTGAACCCAAACCTAGTCATTTCCGATTCTCATTTGGAGCGAAGCATACTATTCCTTAGGAGTACCACTAAGTCTCCAAGTGAGGACCAGTAACACAACATAGGCTGCTAGACTCAATAGGGTCAACATCACCACCGTGTTACCTGACGTCCGAAAGCGCCTTCTAACGCCCCCGAGACTATCAGTTTCGGTGAAGAACTGGATGTTACCCTCATATCTCCGGTAAAGCGCTATGAGCATCACCCCGGCACCGTATGCGGCGAATAGGGCACCGATAGGGTAGAACTCGGACGTGAAGATCTTGAGAACGACCAGGGAGAAGCTGAACTGGCTCAGAGCCGTGCGTAGATAAGCGCCCTCGAAGGTTCGTTGCGAGGCACGAATTTCGACGAGTCTGCCAGGTAGCAACGTACATTTGGTTAGCGTTTACAGTGGTACAATATCGTTAAAGATGAGGGAATAATAGCTCGAGATCAAGATACAAGTTGAATGCCTCACGGTGCCTCCGCCACGAGCACACCGAAGAGAGGGCGGTGCGTCGCTGACTATAAAGCAGCCCAACAAACATCCTCCGAACGAAAGGAAAGACAGGGTGAAGACCAGGATAGTGTTTAGGTCGATGACAGGGAATATTAAATATGCCGGGGTTAGGGGTTATCCAGAGGCTCAACAAGGCCGGCGACTGGGCAAACCAACGGCACCCGAGAGAGGCGCGGGCTGACGCGAGACGGCGTTGTTAACTGCCACTCGCTCCTCTCAACGGTCACACTTACTCTGACGAAGTTAAAACGACCGACCGAGCACGGTGCAAACGGAGGGTATAATAGTCCTCCGGGTTTGGCTGTGGCCATTTGAAAATTAGTAAGTCATTCATGTCAAAAGCAGCGGGGGAATGCGAGGACTGACTTGAAACATGATTTCTCGATGCCAATACTGATCAACAAGGGAGGTGGCGAGGGCCAGTATTTATGCCTAGAATATTCTTCACAGCACTCTTCTGAATAAAAAAGTTCGATGTTCCAGGCGCAGTGCAACGACCAGGATCCAGGAGGTGCGGGTGTTGGATGGCGCGAGTCTGTTGTACCCGCCCCCAAATGACTCCGTGACGTGTTTACGAGGGCCTCGTAGAGTAACGTCTCGGTACAGCAGATAGCAGTCGCCTGCGGAGGTGACGGAGCGGCACCGTCAAAGGGAGAAAATCTTAATATTAGGCTAGATATAGTTCGAATAGTTGTTTATGCTATAATATTATTATTTTAACTTTTCACAATTCCGAGTTGGCATCACATTGCTTCGGCCGATGGCAGGGCTCCATTCGCCGGCACGAACCTGGTCCATTGGCGAGCACGTGACATGCGGTGCTGGCCTTCGAGCTTCTTCGCGCCGCAACCAAAACGCCCTACTGGTACAGCGGGATCCACCAACCCGATGTTTCAGCGCTTACGCTCTAGGTGGAAGTATTATTACAGGAGTCCCCTCAGCGGTTGGTGGGAATGTCTAATTAGTGAATACTTGCAGCAGAACACGAAGCTGGCTGTTGGATGCTATTCTCAGAATGGTGATGCCTTTGCACAAGCCAGGTTTGTCTGCCTAGGAATGTTTTTTCCTCAGCTTGCTTAGTGGCCCAAAGCACTAACAAGATTGTGGCTGTGCCTCACCTGGTTCCTTCAACGTCGAATCAGCTCGACGAAAGAAGCTCCCCAAACGGGGCTTATCGCATTCTTGGTACAACATGGCACGCTGGCAAGGAAGGACCTTTTCACCATTTCCCATAGAATATCACCACCGTGAACAGGAAGAACAGTACGATTTACGTCTTTTGGATCTAGAGGGGCCAGCTCTGGCTTTGAAAAACCAGTCAAGTTTGTCCGGGAAGCCAGGTGTGTCTGGGACTCGGTTTCGCCTACCAGCCCTGCTCAGCTTTGCGGGGTCACGTTCATGCAGGTTGAAACTACCAAGGGTTGGCGGCAAATAAGTATTGACGGAACCAGATTTATATGGGATTCAAAAAGATAAGACATGCTAAGAAAATGATGCACAGATGCCATCTCTCTCCTATCTCAAATTTACATCCATTGATAGCCCCACCATGATTGTATGGAAAACTGCTATGGTGCTAGTATCTATGTACAGTATGTACATATGTACGATGAGGAAGGCATACACAGCCACACTGGGCAGAATCCACTTGTACCGCATGGTCGCCTTGGATTATCCTATAGATGTTGACAAACCCGTGAGAAGCATGACGGGCTTTTTCACACCCGGTAGAACTAGGCTGGTACCCGAGGGCGGGGCTGAGGGATGCGCCCACGGCGGGAGGATACCGCCCTGGATAAGTGGATAAGTGGATATGCTGGGACAGGTCATCTTTATTCTTTTCCCCCCCCGCCAATGCTGGACGTTGAAAGTTGCATGATGATAAGAACTAGAATAACAGCCACTGCTGTGTACATGCACGCAGGGCCGCAGGCGAACCTGAACGAACAAAATACCTACCAATTGTTCGTCTACCAGCCCCCAAATCTGCCTAACAGCCTTTTCTTCGACAACCACTGATCCACCATACAAGCCATCCCTGTGCGTCTCTCCCCTCGGCCGTCCTGTCTGCCTCCTTCCTCCCCACGTCCCTTTCTTTCCCTTTCCTCAATCATCGATCCGCCCGTCTGTCGGTTGGTCCTTCAAGTTCGCAACTTTCTTCGTGGAGCCTGCCTTTAGTCGCAGACTTTCACCAAATACATCAGAATTATTTGGCATTCATCCGTCTGATCATCGCATTGTACCTGCCCTGCCGCAGGCGTTCCTAATTGGAACTGCCCCACTTGTTGTTTTTCCTCTGTCCGATGTTCCTTCTTGATACTACCAATCCTCTAGTCTGCATTAAGCAATAGCTATCCATTTGCTCGATACAAGTGCGAAAAGATACGTACCACTGGCAGTTCCGCCCTACCTGACTTTCTCCAACATCGCCTATCGTCGTCCCAGCGCCCGGAGATCATCGACACAGCGGTGTATCCCTTTCAACCTTCTGGAACTCGTGGAGAACACAACCGAGGCGATCTAAGGATAAACAGCTAGCTCACAGCTTGATACCGCCTTGTTGGCCTGATTGACTCTGAGACGGCCGATTTGCACATTGGCAGGGTCCCGCCAGCTAAGCGCCGCAGTCGCAGATTGAACGAGACCCGCGCACCCGACCGCAGCGCGCGCAAAGTGGGAGTAGCAGCGCCTCGTCAGTAGCCCTAAACCTTTACCCTTCAACCATTAGCCCATCCGGAAACCCCCTTCCTACATACTACTACCACCTTTGTCTCCCGTTCTTCTTGTCTGCCGGAGGAAGTGGGCGTCTCTTGTCTTTTGTCTTTTCACAATACCCCGAGCCCCGTTTACGCCTACCAGATGGCCTAGTGTAAATATCTGAACCCCCATTCCACCAGATCGTCCCGTCGGAGTCCGTCAAAGCCACCTTCTCGGTGCAGCTCGTGGTCAAAGCCTCAATCCCCCGCCCTACGAAACTTGGCTATCTCATACCACCACTCACACCTCCTCTCTTGTTTTCACTTTCTAGAATTCACCACTCATAGAATATGTCCCCGGCGTTCTCTCGGACTGCTGGTAGCTAGCTTATTATACCTTGTTTGTTATTTAATCAACATCTCTCGGTGTTGTATTTTATATACATCGAGGATATCCACCCCCCCCCAGTCTGTCGCTGCCGGGCTCCCTCCCCATTCTCCCCTTCCTCTCTTCCGCCGCCCGCCATGTTCCCCCCCTTTGTTCATCAGCAGGAAGGCTTGCGCAACGACAGGCATCTTTACGACGCTTCCACGATCCCTCTTCTCGAGGGACAAGAGAACGCTAGTTCAACAAGCCTGCCAGCAAACATTGCCCCTGCCTCCCATTTATCGCCTTACTCTTCTCCGCACTTTCGTACGTCGTCCGCCTCGCCTCCCACAAGCACGACACACACCCCCGCAGAGTCGGTCACTAGCCTCAGTGTCCAGCAATCTGTTACAGACTATCACGAGCAGCTGCAGTTCATGGAATTTGACCCCTTTGTCGGCGCCGACTTCGACCAGAATAACCTTGTCTACAACGAGCTCATGTCCAGCTTTGGCGCAAACTCCACCGCCAGCGCTGTCTCAAATATCAACGTCGCCAACGCCAGCAGCAGCAACCACTTGAACAACCCGAACCTATATCCCATTAGTCCAGACACCACCCCGCAGCTAGGCACCACCTCCCCTCCCGCCCAGGGCTGCCAGGCTGCTCATCAGGGTTACTTTAAAAACTCAGCAAACGCAAACTCAACCAACAACACTCCTTCCGTGGTCGCACCTCAGGATCTCCTGACCAAGCGGCCTTCCTTCCCGCTCAATCAACAGTCCTCCTATCAGCTAACCCCGGAAGCCAGCGGCGGGGGAAGTGGTCATTCCAGCGACGACGACATGGCTCACAGCAGCTCTGGCTTGGCAGTTAGCCCTCGCGTCGCAGTATCGTACTGGGACGAGAATAATGTCGTGCAGCCAGTCGAACCCCAGGCCGATGCCGACGGTCCTACCACGCCGAGGCATATCAATATAGAGATGGGGTTTGCTCCCGTCGAAGACAATGACAACGATGAGGCGGTTGTTCCACAGTCGAACTTTACATCCTTGGGGAAGCGGCAAGGTGTTCGTCCCGAGGATCGCTCTACAGAGGAAGTAGGCGCCAGTATGAACGAGATGAATGCCAAAAGAAAAATTGAGGAGCGCAATGAGGAGGTTCGTGACTGGATCAAGAATGCAGAAGTCCTCAAGCCCGAGACCATCAACCAAATGCTGCCCAGAGTTGAAACGGAACCCAATAATATCCGGACCTCCGATATTCCACTTGGTGACCGGACAGAAAATCAGCTTAAGGAAGGACAAACATACTTCGACGAATCTGGTGGACAGGTAAACCAAGACGACATTCGCACTCTCCAGGAGAATAGGAACTGGGCCGATGCCCCCGTCCTACCATCCATCACGAAGGCGGACACAGGGCACTGCCAACCAGAGACGTCGCAGCAGGCCATTGAAAAATACCAGCGCATGAATGATGATGTTGGATCTACCATCTCGAGAGCAGCAACATGGGGCACTCGTCCCCGAAGCATTGGCGGCATGTCGCAGAAGGAACGCGAAGATGTCCTTTCTGGAAACATCCTCAAGAAGCTCTCCATAAGCACCCGTGGGCCCGCGCAATTCTTACAGAATATGCGCCGGCCCAGTGTCAGCAGCATGCTCAAGAGGTCCAAGACGGATGAAAGTGAGCGCTCGGCAGACGACAAAAATAACCTAACAGTTCCGCGTACATCGAGCTGGAAGAAGCAAAACCAGGTCCCGAGTATCAATACTGCCATCATTGCAGCTGGAAACACGGGGATGTCCATTACGACCAATACCGGAAACGCCGCAGGACATGGTCGAAGTGGGTCCGTGAGTGCGACCTCTGTGACGTCTCCCAAGAGCCCGCTTGTTAATCTTGGCGCTCACATCAAGAAGGGACGAATGAGGGCCTTGTCGGACATCTCAACTAAGTCTTCTACCGAGAACACGAATTACCCGCATCTAGTTAACATGTGGAGACAACAGGGGGGCCCGCCAATTGCTGCCCTAGGAGCCTCTACATTAGGGCCTGAAGATGTCGATACCAAGGTTGGTTCTTCGGCGGTGCAACCACCCGGGCCTGTCTCAGCCTGTCCTCCCAACGCGGCAATGGATGACGAAGATGATGACGAAGATGATGAGTTTGAAGACTCGGAGATGAAGGGAGACGACAAGCTTATTGAGAGCATCGAACCCAATTTGGTGGGCTTCCAGAAGCAAGTGCTTAAACTCAACCCATCATTACAGAATCGCAACAATTTTCTAGTAGATCGTATCGCCTACCAACAGGTTGTGCGATACAAGAATCTACTCAACAGCAAGGTTAAGCATCTCAACCATGTGTCCCGGCGGGAGTGCTCAACGGGTCCTCGCTGCATTGCTCTTGGCGGAACGGCCAATGTCCTCGATAAGGGCGGTCCTCGGGGACTCGATCCGGGAATGGGCGGCTCGGATGGCGATGTTACGCCTCTGGAGGGTGCCATAAACCAAGATAGCTTTCCCCAGGATATTCCCATGCCTCCGACAGCCACCCTCCCGGCTGAGTTTGAGTGCCAGCTTTGCTATGCCTCCAAGACCTTCAAGAAGCCATCCGACTGGACCAAGCATGTTCATGAGGATGTACAACCGTTCACTTGCACCTGGGACAGATGCCGCGAGCCTAAGATCTTCAAGAGGAAGGCCGACTGGGTTCGTCATGAGAATGAAGGCCATAGGCACCTCGAATGGTGGACATGCGATGTCGAAGATTGCCGCCATACCTGCTATCGCCGTGACAACTTCCTACAGCACTTGGTGCGCGAGCACAAGTTCCCCGAGCCTAAGGTCAAGACCAAGGCTGCAATCAAGAAGGAAGGTGGGAAAGACCCGACATGGCAGAAAGTTGAAAAATGCCACCATGACACGACTGCCCGTCCTCAAGACGAACCTTGTCGCTTCTGCGGAAAGGCCTTCCCGACATGGAAAAAGCTCACCGTGCATCTTGCGAAGCACATGGAACAAATCAGCCTCCCAATCTTGAGGCTTGTTGCGGCGAAGGATCTTGACGCAGACACTATCATCAGTCCCGTCCAGGAGCCTCCTCCTCGACAGTTCCCCCCCGTTACCCCGTCCCTCCAAGATTCCCAGTTCCAACCGTCGTTCCATGGAATGCCCGTCACCCACCCACAGATAAACATTAGCCCTAACTACCATCCTGGTTATACGACTGTAACGCCACCGGAATATAGCCAACAGACTCCATACTTCAATGGCTTCAATTCCATCAATTCGCAGGTGAATCAAGGCGACATGAGTGGCAGCATGGGACTACCGCAGCCGAACAATAGCCAAGGAATCAGCCCTGCCCTAAGCCAACAGTCAATAGGGCAAATGTCAACCCAGTACCCAGCGGTCCAAGTCCCCATCACGTCTTCTTCCTTTCCAAATGTCCATGAAGATGGGTTTATGCCGAGTGCTGCCACCACCTCGGGCCTGGAACCGTTCCCCGCGCTTACGGGTCCTGCTCTGGGCCAAGGCATGAATGCGCAAACTATTGGAACTCAACCGATGTCCAGCCACCCAATGAGTTCCCAGTCCTTCAGCAGCCAAGGTTTCAATGCACTGGGTCTCTCGGCACCTTGCAACAACCATCTTGGCGGATATGAGTATGACACAAACCCAGAATTGCAGCAACAGTTCAGTAGCCCCAACAGCCATCCGTCCAGCATTCAAGGGAGTGTCTCTCCCTACGGACACTCGCCTCACCAGGGAACTGGCGGCTTCTATTCTTAGGTCTGTGTCTCGGACACTCACCTACCCCCTGCTTGCCTGGAGACTAGGGTTTAGGAATTTCCTCGTCCAAAAAAATACTCGCTTCTATGATACCCCTCTACAAAGGACCAGAAACAACGGCTGGCGGCGCTTTGGTGTTGAGATTTTCGCTTTTTTCCCCCTCCTGATCACTCTGAGCTTCCAGTTCTCCTTCTCCTTTTTTGTTTTATTTTTTCCAGTTCAAGGTATAAGTTGGGTGATGAGTTGTAAAGGGACCTTTTTCGGAAGAGGATGATACATGCCATCAACAATCAAACTGAAGGAAACATTGTTTTACGTCGGTATATAGTATGCTTCGGGAAATGCAACAAATATGGATTTCCATGGCGATGCGTTTGGGGTTTGGGCGACCAGTCGGTTTTGTTTAGTTTTCCTTGGTTCTCGTTATTGTGGGCTGCGTGGCAGGAAGGATATATACAGTGAAATTATAGACTTGTTGATCCAACGAGGCCCTCTTGGAGAACATGCTTGACATCATTCTAGATGACTTAGCTATTGAGCTACAGTACCTTGCCGATGGTGACGAAAGCCTGCTAAGCCATTCAAACACACAGGTCACGGCAAGCCCTCAACGCGTGTTTAAGCAATGTTTCGAGAGCATATAGTGGTAGTGCACAATAGTCTGAGCCGTCTCGAGAGACATGAAGGCACTTTTCAGCATCTCACTAGAGGCTGGGTCTGTCTTGAACTTTTGGCCTCGTCCCACGATATTGTGATTTTAATAGCTTTCAGAGATCTGATTCCTCTGTATGGTTTACGCATACCTACACCTACACATATACATATATACATAAGCATATCTTTGTGCTGAAATGGTGAACTTCAGCAAAGGTACATCAGCCGTGCTGCAGGTGGTGCCTGCGTCTGGCTGATAGCAGCGATAGCGCCACCGCCAAACCCAGCAAGTGCACCGTGCACCTCAAACATTCTCTGGGAGAGCCTAGCCAGGTTCAGAGGTCGCCTCAGCTCAATTCGTCGAGATCAACATCAACTTCTCAGCCTCATGTGCACCCATCTCGGCTCGTTTCAAACTGCAATTGTTGTCACAAAAGCGGGCAACATCACTAGTCGCACCCGACACCAACGTCCCGCTGCCAAACACCACCCCTAGATCTCCAAACGAAGAACAGTTACGCTCTATGTGACAAATTGATAGACCCTTTGCGCGGCCGCAGCTAGTCAACACGCAATGACGCCTCCGGCGAAGCGAAGGAGGCCAAATATCGTTGAACCAGACGCTCAAGAGAGCTCGACAACTCCCAAGAAGAATAGCTTGACAACCTTTCTCACGTCGCCTAGAGCAAACCCTACAATGGCCAAGTCCATGCTTCCATCGCGCACACGGTCAACACGAGCCCCCACCAAGAGCCCGAGCACAAGTCCAGAGAAATCAAGAAGGAAGCAAACTTTCGACGACGAGAGGGGGAAATCGGCCGACCTCAAAACAATGTTTTCCAAGCAAGCCCAAAGAAAAAGACCCGCAGCAACGACAGCTACAGCCACCTCTCTCGTCGAAGAACTTGACGAAGACCCAATATCCGATGGCGACGACGTGTCATACACCAAAGCTTCTTCAACAAGCATAATCGGCCAAGCGGCACGAAAGAGACAGAAGACAGACAACCAATTCCCTGCCAACTCAACGTCATTTGCGGCCTCCAGCGGCCGTAGTACTCGCTCGATGAGCCAGGCATCATCCAGCGGCATCTTCCTCAAGCCGCCTCTCCCAAGCTATGCCAAAGCTCAAGACGGTGACGAAGACCGGCCATGGTCTGAGAGGTTTGCCCCTCAAAACCTTGAGGAGCTTGCAGTTCACAAAAGGAAGGTCTCCGATGTACGACAGTGGCTGCAGGCTGCCGTCAATGGCAAACTACGTCAGCGCCTACTGGTCCTGAAAGGTGCTGCTGGCACGGGCAAGACTACTACCATTCGACTATTGGCACAGGAACTGCAATGCGAACTTCTCGAGTGGAGGAACCCTACTAGCTCGGGCATAGGCCTCGTCTCGTTTTCCGCCCAATTCGAAGAGTTCATGTCGAGGGGGGGAAAGTTCAGTCAGTTGGATCTGGACTCTGAGTCCGAGGAGAGCCTGCCTCCCTCGGTCCAGTCAAAGGCAACGCCTCGTGATGGAACCTTTCACCAGAAACTTATATTGATCGAAGAGTTTCCCAATACGTTTGTCCGATCCTCGACCGCTCTCTTGGCATTTCGGAAGGCTGTGCTAGCTTATCTTGCCAACAACACCCCGACCTTGAATAGCTATGGTCTGCCCAAGTCTGACAACCCGATAACTCCCGTGGTAATGGTCATATCAGAGACGCTGTTGACCACAACATCTGCCTCGGCAGACAGCTTTACTGCCCATCGCCTTCTCGGCCCCGAAATCCTACAACATCCCGGAGCAGCTGTCATTGAATTCAACAACGTTGCACCCACTTTCCTTTCCAAGGCCCTGGAGATCATTGTGCAAAAAGAGTCCCGCAAGTCGGGCAGGAGGAGTACCCCTGGTCCTCAAGTCATCAAGAAGCTGGGAGAGATTGGCGACATCAGGAGCGCCATCTCGGCCTTGCAATTTCTTTGCATCAAAGGCGATAGCGACACTGATTGGGGAGCTAGGGTGTCTTTTACTAAGTCGAAAAAGACGTCGAAGCCGAGGCAAAACCTGACCAAGGGTGAGCAAGCAAGTCTTGAACTCGTGACGCAACGAGAATCGAGTCTCGGCATATTTCACGCAGTTGGAAAGGTTGTGTACAACAAACGCGAGGAGCAGGTTGTGCCAGGTTCCGCTGAGGCTCTGGCCGAAACCCTTCCTCCACATCTCTTATTCGCCGCCCGCCCAGTAAAGTCGGCGGTTGGGGTAGACACTCTGATGGACGAGATGGGTACGGACACGGGAACCTTTCTATCAGCTCTTCACGAAAATTATCCTCTGTCTTGCGTGTCAACTGGGCCTGGGGATATGAATTCGTCCTTGGACTACATTAGCGGCTGCCTCGAATACCTCTCGGACAGCGACATGCTTTGCCCGTCCTGGGACATATTCTTTGGCAGCAAGGGTCCGTCTGGAGGGTTCAATGATACGGGCAGCCATATCCTCCGTCAAGATGAGATGGGGTTTCAAGTTGCTGCCAGGGGCCTGTTGTTTTCTCTTCCAGTCCCCGTGAAGCGGGTTCCATCGAACTCGGGGGGCAAAGGGTCAGATGCCTTCAAGATGTTTTTCCCAACCAGCATCAAACTATGGAGGGCTAAGGAAGAGATGGAAGGCCTATTGGACATGTGGGCCGGCAAGCTGTTGCATGGGGCCAATGACGGCCAAGACAGCTCATTGAAAGGAATCATGGAGGGCGCGGCCGCATTCCGCCACACAAAACCTCAAGGCGTGGAATCATGGGCAACGAATCAACGGGCGAAGAGGCATGCTCATGTCGAAAAAGATGAAAGCGGGCCGCTGCTATCTCTTGGAAGCTCTGCTCGGAAGGAAATGGTGTTGGAGAGACTCCCGTACATGGCACATATTGCTCGAGCTCAAAGGGGTCAGTTCAGCAATACACTTGGACTGCGAGACATCGAAAAGGTTGTCTCGTTCAGGGCAGGCCTCAAAGTCGACGGTGACGACGAGTCGGAAGGAGAGGACAGCGAGGCGGCCCCTGGAGAGACTTGGGCAACAGACAAACCGGTAGAAGAGTCATTACCCCAGAAGGCGAAGAATAAGATCGTCCCACGGGGGGATTCAGAAGTTCCGGGGGCGGTCGGTCATGACTTATTTTTAAGTTTTGATGATATCGAGGATTAGCGTATGCATTCTGTAGATGTATGTTGATGGAGTTCGAGCCTGGCGTTGGATGTTTTTGTTGGCAGAATTCATTTATCACGGTATATGGAGATGTTACGGCGTTGGTCTGTGGGGGTTTATATATCTATATATATATATCTATATATATATATGTAACGCACGTTTGTAGCGGACACAGGCACATCTCAATCGTTATGGACTTCTTCTTCTAGCTTTGGGTATTTGTTGGGAGCTCTCTGCCTTTACGCATCTCCTCTCGTGGTGGCACCGATCATGCTTGCTGCATGCCCCAGCGTCCCCGGAGCGAGCTAGTGGCCAGGCCCGGTAACGACCCCGCATAGGTGGGTATTCCCCAAACCATCCGTCGGCAAAGGCACCGAGGAGAATGTCCAAACTCCACCATCTCGGGAACGGCTTGCTCTATCGATGGCGGGGATTAACAGGCTGACCCCTCATATTAATAGGACGCACTTGCGATGCGGGTGAATTGTCACCACTGGAAAGAGCGGAGGACTTGCCGAGGTGATTTACCACGTACGTTACATGTTCCCCGCCAAGGGCCACGGGGTGGTAATGGGTTGCATGGCGCAGGGGCATGAAAGGTGGAAGAATGGGGTGAATCGGCCGCCTCTCGCCTCTCGCCTCTCGCCTCTCGGATGAGCTTTCGCTTGGGGTGGTGCTCTACCATCCATGACAAGTCTGCCTATTCCGCAGGCGGGCAGGTACTATTGTTGCGTTCGGCAGTGGTGATATAAAATACATGAAGCTGCCGCCGAGGGTTCAATGTCCCCAATCTGGTGATATCCGTCCACGCACCTCGTTTCTACAGTTCCATTCCGTACCAGAGCAAACTCGGAGCTCGTGAATCCAGCCGTACCCAACCCACTGCTACTTCTCACAAAGTCTTGGTGCCCTTGCTACCACGGAACCTGTCACCGAAACAGAACCCGAACCCGACGCCGTGGTGGCACTGTAATCCGCCAATAGTATTATTCCTTTGGCGGTATAGGGAATTTAAGAGCCCTACGGCAACTGGTCCAAACACATTATTACATTTGAGATTTCATTCATCAGCGAAACTTTTCCCCTTTCAACATGGGCGACGCGGCGAGCCACGAGGCGAAGAAGCCTTTCACCATCAAGGAGGAGACGATCGAGAACCTAAGACCGATGAAAGTTATCTGTATCGGGGCTGGATTCTCTGGTATCTTTGCTGCTATTCGGTATGCTCTCCCTGTCAAGCCAGGTTTCTTTCCGCCCCACGGTGCTCTATCCGATCGAGCCCCAAGTGCCGAGACAGTTGGTGAGAGGAGATAACCGAGGAGGGAGGGGGAAAAGAATGCGGAGGCTTTGCGGACGGAAGTGGCGCTAGCGTATTGATCATTGATCAACGATCACAATCATCTGCCAGTGGGTCACTGGATGTTATAATCCCCGGACGTGGCTTCTGTCTCCCCACTATATGCGACTCCCCCTCACCGGGGACGACTAGGAGCATTCACTAGCGGAAGTGGTGTCTTGGAACTTTGGGAGATCTGGTTGGCTGACAAAGACTTACAAACTTTGATCCGTCTCGCTCGGATAAAGAATTCCTGAGAAGCTTAGAAATGTCGAACTGACCGTTTACGAGAAGAATGAGGAAGTTGGTGGGGTATGGTGAGTTTTTTGCCCCGTCCTGTCTGACTGGCATTGTAGCGTGATATTGAAGCAATAGTATACTAATAAGGGGGCGAATATAGGTGGATGAGCAAATATCCAGGTACAGACTAGGCAGTCAAGGCCGAGCTCATGCTTGCTCTGGCTTGTCATCTATTCTTTTCCCCATATTTCAACAACCGCAGCTGCTTGATAGCGGGAACGATTCAGCTAACTCTGGTGCTTTTTTCTGCTCGACTCACCTCGTAGGCGTTGCTTGTGATATCCCATGTGAGTGAGGCTTTTCGTCCAGTAGAAAATAGCCGCCATACCCAAGACCCGACTCAGAGACCAGAGTAAAATAAATACGTCGGATAGGATGAGACGAGACGGAGCATCCAAAGCTAACCAAAAAACTATTTACGAACACCCAGCTCACTCATACCAATACTCCTTCGCGCCAAATCCGTACTGGTCCGATCTTTACGCCCCCGGAGCAGAGATCCAGAAGTACCTAAAGGGTGTAGCGGAGAAGTACGGAGCGACCAGGTTCATCAAGACGAAGCACGAGGTTACGAAGTGTGTTTGGAACGAAGGGGAGAAACAATGGTCATAACCACTCCTATCTCGCATCCTGCAATGCGAGCATTGAAGCAAAATATATGAATGCTGATGGTGGATAGCTGGGTCTAGGCACGTCACGGTCAAGAACCTCGCCACGGGCGAGACCATCGAGGACAAAGCCAACGTCGTGATCGCCGCGAGAGGACTCTTGAACGAGATATCATGGCCGGATATCGAAGGGCTGAGATCCTTCAAGGGGAAGATAATGCACTCGGGTGATTGGGATGAGTCGTGAGCCTCTCCCGTCTATTTACCGTCGGCCTATGTCGATATAGCATCATGAACAGGAACCCCGCTGACCGCACAACCACTTCCCGCAGCCACGACTTCCGCAACCAGAGAATCGGCGTCATCGGCAACGGCTCCAGCGCCATCCAAATCATCCCCAAGCTGCAAAAGATCGAGGGCACGCACCTAACCTGCTTCGGGCGGTCTCCCACGTGGATATCCGGTGCCTTCGGGGACGTGGCCATGGCCAAAGTAGGGATGGATCCCAAGAAGACCAAGTGCAAGTTCCTCTCTTCTCTCTCTCTCTCTCTCTCTCTCTCTTTCCTCTCTCTTCTCTCTCTTCCCCCATATCCACCGAGACACTCACTACCTGCTCAAAATCCGGTCCTTGCTGACACTTCTCCCAAACAAAAGTCCCAAAACAGCTCCAGGACGAATGGTCGTCCTCCCCCGGCGCATACCTCGCCTTCCGCAAGGTGGTGGAGGACGAAGGCGCCTCCGTGCACGAGGCCACCCTTCTCGGGTCGCCCATGCAGAAGGCAGGCCAGGAATACTTCGCCGCCGCCATGAAAACCCGTCTTTCCCGGCGCCCCGACCTCTCCGCCTCCATGATCCCCAAGTTCGCCCCCGGGTGCCGCCGCCTGACCCCCGGGCCCGGGTACCTGGAGGCGCTGTGCGAGCCCAACGTCGAGTTTCTCCGGGAGAAGATCGCCGCCGTCGGCCCCTCGGGCCTCGGGCTCGGAAGCGGGAGGGAAGTGCGGCTGGACGCCCTGGTGTGCGCGACGGGCTTCAAAACCTCTTCCCCCCCGCCCTTCCCCGTCGTCGGCAGGAACTCCCTGTCCCTCTCGGCGCGGTGGGAGTCCCGCCCGGATTCCTACCTCTCGGTCGCCGTCGACGGCTTCCCCAACTACTTCATCATGTTCGGCCCCAACTCGGCCATCGGCTCCGGCTCCCTGACCATGATCCTCGAGTCCCAGGGGGAGTACGTGGTAAAGTGCCTCCGCAAGCTCCAGAAGGAGGACTACTCCTCCATGGAGGTCCTGCCCGCGAGGGTGAAGGACTTCCAGGAGTACTGCGGCGCGTACTTCTCCCGGACCGTGTACGCGGACGAGTGCGAGAGCTGGTACAAGAACAAGAGCGGGAGGACGGAGGAGGAGAGGAAGTGGGTTTCCGGGGTGTGGCCCGGCAGTTCGCTCCAGGCTGTGGAGGCGTTTAGGTCGCCTAGGTGGGAGGATTATAGATACGAGAGTCTGGAGGAGGAGGAGGAGGAGGAGGAGGCGAAGAAAAAGAATGGTGGTGGGACGGGGAATCGGATGAGGTGGCTTGGCGATGGATGGACGACGGCGCAGAAGGAGGGGGATAAGAGTTTTTACATCAACCCCGAGTTTGTGGATATGCCGGTGGAAGGAAAGCCCGAGGAGAGGGAGGAGTACAAGAAGAGGCCTTGGTCGTATTAGGGTGGGGGACTGACTGTTCGGAAGGGGAGATGGCGGTCGTAGGATAAGAATTCACGTGCAGTAGTGCTGTCCTAGTTGGGGATCTAATTCCCCAACGCTTGTTCGCGAGTTCTCAGAAGAAATGAACGTGTCATGTATCATTGTAGCTTCTTGTTGGGTCGAGATGTACTGAGGATCAATGCGGGTTAGGTTCCGTTGTTAATGCCATCCATCATCGAGCCCTACTAGTCTTGGAATCTATCTACTAGTTGGCTGGGCGTTACCGAGTAACACAAGTCTCTCAAGCCAGCTTTGCTCGCTGAGAACGCAACCTTGTGTCACATAGAGGGGTGGAATCGAACAGATCAACTTGCTTGCCAAGTTAACAGAGTAACCTCAATTCCATTACAGACCGAATACAGTTTCCGACAGCCCCATCCGAGGCCTGAGGGCATGATGCCTATGAGGTCGGCCTCGATTCCAAAACTCAAGCTAATGCACATGGGGTTATAGACATTTGTACAAAAGGAACCCGATTTCTTTTTCGCAATCCAGTTCGCTTTGGGAGCCGAAGTTGATACTTTATTTGCTCTTGGAGGTCAAGACTTCTGTAAAAGTTGTTAGCATACCCGGGTCAAACTTTTAATCCCCGAGGTAGAAAGTGCTTCAGTAGGACATACTTTCGACTTCAGCGATGCTTTGTTGAAGAATCTGCTGGAGGTTCTTGGGGTTCTCCAGCTCTTTGGCAACCTTGGACATGATGGACTCTGCGAGCTCCCTCTGCTGGCGCTGCTTGACCTGGCCCTCGTAGCGGACCCACGAGTCGAGGACGGCCTTTGCCTCGGCGGCGATGGCCGTCTGCTGATCGAGCTCGTACGACTTGGCCTCCATCTGGGCCGTCTCCTTGGATACCTCGAACAGGGTCTTGGTCACATCGACGACTCCCCCCATCTCCTTGACGCTGTCAATGCGGGTCTTGACGGCATCCGTGTGCTCGGAGCGGGCGGCGTTAAGGATGTTCTTGATGCGCTCGTTCTGGGCCTCGGCCCACTGGCTGTAGGCGGGGCCACCGAACTTGAACACGCTGAACCAGACGGATAGCAGGGCGAAGGCGACGACAGTCTCCTCGTTCACGACGTAGTACTCGTTGGATATGCCGTAGATGCCGAGGGCGGACGCGGCCGAGACGATGGCGGTCTTGGAGACGATGCTGTTGCCGGGGATGGCGTCGATGAGGCTCTGGGCCTTCTTCTTGGGATCTTCGGCGGGGACGCTCGTCGAGGACGCCCGGGCGGCAGTCAGGGCGACGGCGGGGATGCTGCTGCGGACGGCGGGCAGGCCCGGGCGAAGGCCGCGAGAAGCCCCTACTATGTGGAGGGAGTCGAGCGTCAGCTTTCGTCGCCGAGAGTTCGCCGCGAGGCCAATTGGTCGCCAATTGACAAGGCCCAGAGCTAGGGGAACCTACCAAGCGCACTTCGTGCCAAGCGGGAGGCCATTGTGATGAGGGGAGATGAGTTTTTGGTCGATTGAGGTGTTTTGCAGCTTTCTCGAAATCCGGGATGGTGAAAAGGTCAAGATCCCCCACGGCAGAAGTCGGCTCTCCAGTCACGTGGATACTTCCCTTTCCGCTCGGGCGGCCCACTTCGTGCCGACGAGTTCGCACTGCCAAGACAGGCTGCTTGGCTTCTGCCTCAACACACCGCCATAAAATTGTCCGGCTACTCTTTGACAGTTGAAATGATGGTAGAAAAAAGAAAAAAAATACCCACGACAGCAACAATTGCGTGAGGACAATCGCAACGACCCAACCCGTGTTGCTCGTCATGTCAAAGGTCATGTCAAAGGCCAAGTCTTCGTCGGCAACTGTCGAGATGAAGCCGAAACGAAAACGATCAGAATCAAAAGAACTTTCAAAGAAGAGAGCGAAATCCGAAAACAGCAACGACGAGAACCCTGAAGAGCAAATCCTCCTCGACGAGCAGTCCATTCTCGAGTCGAAAAAGAACTACAACAAGATTTTGAATCTTATATCAATTGCGCAACAAGGGCAAGATGGCGGTGGGTTGGCAGTGGTTGCGGCCGTGTCATTATGTCGTGTCTTCATCCAACTCCTCGCTGCGGGGAGCTTGACGATGAAGAAGGGGCTCTCGGACAAAGACAGGAAGGTGGTAGAATGGCTTAAGGGGAACTTGTCCCAGTATGAGGAGGTCTTGCTTCAGCTACTAGGACGGGAGGAGTTGGCCATAACTGCTTTAACACTAGCTTTGCGATTGTTAAAGTCGGAAGGACTTTACATCAGCGACAAGGACGAATACAGCTTCCCAAGGGCCTTTTTGACCAAGATCGTGAAGGTCTTGCTGTACTCAGAGACTGGGGACGATGTGAGGCAGGAGTTTGTCGAGAAATACGTCCAGGAATACCAAGACATACGGTTCTTCTCGTTCCAGGCTATAGAGTACGATAGCCCCTTCTACAGCCCTTTCCGAAAAATGCTAACAAATACACTCAGGGTAATTTTAAAAGCTGGCCAGGAAACCGAAAACACCGATACCCTATTCGAGAATGCATTTGCGATCCTCTACAACACGGACCAGGTGCCGGGCGACAAGGAGAAGTTCGAGAACTTCTACCTCCCTGCACCGAAAAAGAAAAAGCACGATCTCTTTTCTGTTCCTCAACTCAGGAAGAACGCTCAGGGCGCATGGTTGGCATTGATGGGACTAGCGTCCAAGAAGGCCCAGAGGAAGCAACTCCTCGATTGCATGGTTCGGGAGATTGCGCCGTGGTTCGTCAACCCAGAGCGCCTCTCTGACTTCATGACGGACTGTTATAACACCGGTGGCTCCATGTCTCTTCTCGCCTTGTCGGGCGTTTTTTATCTCATCCAGGAGAGAAACCTCGACTACCCGTCCTTTTATACCAAGCTGTACTCGCTACTGACGGTGGAAATGCTTCATTCGAAGCACCGGTCAAAATTCTTGCGCCTCCTCGAGACGTTTCTTGCGTCTTCACATCTTCCGGCAATCTTGGTGGCGAGCTTCATCAAGCGGCTTTCTCGACTGTCCATCAGCGCGCCGCCCAGCGCTATCGTAGCCATCGTCCCGTACCTATACAACTTGTTCAAGAAGCACCCGCAGACAACGTTTATGATGCACCGAGTGATTGGGGACCTAGAAGTGAAAAGGCTGGTTGAGGAGGAAGGATTCGAGGACCCATTTGACCCCGAGGAAACGGATCCCATGGAGACGAACGCCATCGATAGTTGCATATGGGAAATCGTCCAACTGCAGACCCATTACCACCCGAACGTGTCAACGATCGCAAATATAGTGTCTGAACAGTTCACCAAGCAGTCATACAACACCGAGGACTTCTTGGATCATTCCTACCAGAGTGTAAGTGTCCATCCAGCCATGCTGTGGGATCTCCGTCCAGGCGTGAGTCAATTCATTAACCCATTTTCTAGCTGATCGATGCCGAACTGTCGAAAGAAGTCAAGAAGAAGCCGGTTGTCGAGTTCTTCGTCCCCGACCGAGTCTTCTCGGCTTCTAAAAAGGAGGAAGTCAACAAGCAAGAGAGTATGCTGGTGAAGCTCTGGAACTTCAGTTGAGCGTGCCACCACCACACACGGGGCCGCTGATGTTTGTACATCCAACTCTGTCAAGCACGTCGCCCGGGCATACCTCATAGTTCACCGGTCGCAGGCGTGGTCCATCTTTTGAGAGCGAATACAGACAGTAACGGAACTGGTACGGACAATGTCGTCCGTGTTTCGTCCGTCCAGTTTCGAGTACAAGCGGCCCCTCCTTCTACCTCCCCGTGTAGAACTCAATTTTTCCATGTGTCCCGGAGTTCCTCGAACCTTAACATATTATGAGTGGCCGATGCAGCCATCATATCGAAGGGCATGCGAGAAACGCCCGCGCCAGCCATGTCCTAAAGTGCGGGTCTGCTGCTGAGACAGGCATAGATGCGACCCTCCGTCTGTCTTCCTGCCTACTTACACAGTGTTCCTATATCTCAAACAAGCACCATGGCGAGAGATTTCAAAGCTGAGAAAAAGCTGCGCGGGTGTCGGATGATGATGGTGAAATGGGGTGTGGTAGCATCTGTTGGACGGGGAGAGGCAAATGTCGCATGAGAACCAGGCATTCCCCGGCTAGCCAGGCTAGCCAGAACACAGAGAACAGAGTTCCAGGCAGCGGCTGGTTCCTCTTTGGGGCTTTTTGTCCTACCCACGCGCCATGCAGGTGTGGACGGATTGGGGGGTAGCTGCCGATGCGAGATCTCGGCAGTCGAGATAATTCTCGCGATGCAGTCTGCGAACCCCCTCTCTTCGTCTCGAACACTTTGTGCGAGACGGTCTTCGGGTGCGCGGGCGATAATGATGTCTGGGGATTGGGAGGGAGGGAACACCTGCCAGCCAACCAGTGTAGAAAGATAGGTCATAATCACGGTGCCAGTGCCAGAACCAGAACCAGATATTGTGCTCGCCATTGCCATAAATCATGAGGTCGTGAGTCCATCGAATGCAGCTTTTCCGCGCCGCTATTCCTAGTGCCCACGAGAGAGTGTGAGGGAATATGCTTCTCGTTGTCTCATTATCGTCCCCACACATGCCGCACTCACCGAAGCCTGCCTCGGTGGGCTTGCTTTTCAGCTCCGGGTTCGTTGTTTCGTCTTGTCGGCTAGATAGATAGATGGGATGGCCACATGCGTCTATCTCGCTTTTGCCTACCCAGGCAGCGGTTATCGTGAAGCCCCCTCCCCCTGGCATTCGCGCAACCGTTTGATTTCGTGCAAAGAGACCAGATGATGGGGTTTTGCGCTCCGGAGGCTGACATGGGAGATATCGTGCCTGGCTGCTACTTTAAGCACTAGTTGACTAGTTACTCTTTAGAGACGGTGCTTTTTTTTTTTGCTTACCCCCTTCCCCCCCCCCCTTTTTTTTTTCCTTTTCTTTTCTTTCTTTTCCTTTTTTTTTGTTTCTTTTTTTGGCCACGAGTTTTGAATTAGCTTACAGTCGCCGAGGAGATGCAATGTGGGATATGACATGCGCTGTTGTAGGGAGTATACATATATATATATATGTGCTCCATGATACATGATACATGATACATGCATGCATGTAAGAAAGTTTATGAGTCCGGCGAGAAGAACGGTGCCGTTTTTTTTCCTGTATTAACTATCGTGTGTTCGTTCCTATCAGTGATCTTGCGGGCGACCTTGCTTACTTACTTACATACTTACCTTCGGCATTGGGTCGTTCGTCTCTCTCTCTCTCTCTCTCTCTCTCTCTCTCTCTCTCTCGGGCCCCGGGCCACGACTTGCTTTTGTCTACGAGCATGTTGGTTTGTCGATCCGCGGAAACCAGGAAGGCACGGTTCCAGCTTGGAGAAGAAAGCGGTGCGATCACGTATGTCCGCCGTGGGTTGGGCCCTTTTTTTTCTTCCTTCAGGTTCATGGATATGTTCCCCGTCAGCTTTCGAGATCAACGGCTCGGAGGGACATTAGGATGCTAGTAATTGTTTATTTTCCTCTTATTTCCGGGATATTAACTATTCGACTTTCCGCGTACGGGGGGTAGTTAGTTGTTGCGTATTGTCGACGCGGCCTTAGCTCTTTCCCATAGTATTAGGCAGACCAGTGGCCGAGCTTTCGGATCTCATGTCAAGAGGTCGAGGTAACTTTTAGCTACTTGGCGATCATGAATTGAAGGCGACAGTGGTGAAAGAGCGGCATCTAAGCATGCTGTTGTCTATGTGGGCACGTAGGGATTCTTCCTATCCATCGGAGACCACGTCAAGTGATTAGAAAAAGCAAGCGAGTTGGTTATTTTGTCACTTGAAGAGCACTACTTTAATCATGACAAAGTCATATATTCGGGTGTGTTGTGGACACAGGACTACGGGGCGAACGGAAATATGGGCTGGCTGACAGGCAACATCTCTCTCACTTTGTCAACTATTATGTTCTGACGTTGGGCCGAGCTCGCACCCACGCCTCATTATCTGGGTCGGTATGTAGCACTCAATACACTGTCTGAGGCATGAATGTAGTACAACTGTAAGTGCATCCTGGCTCTTTCTCAGACTTTGACGTTCACATTACCGCCTCTCGCCATCCCAGCTTGTGGCTCCCAATATCAGGCTGCCCTTTTCAAGCCTAGGCTGAGCTCAACTCCGCGCCGCAGGACCTGCAATAGATCCCAGGGCTGTGTGCCACCATCTATCTCTGTACGGGTCCTTCATTGTGGCACAGCCAGGACGCCTCAGGCCGAGGAATACCAAGACCGGTCTATCCATAGTCCATGCTTGGGAGGGTTATGGTATCCGCAGGAGATGATGGTCCGCCTGGGGAAATATTGGAGATTCAAATTCCAAACAAGACCATAAACCCCCCAAACCGGCCCAACTTGTTCAACATGACGATAGGACAGGGGTCCTCGGAATGTGGAAATGAGGCGAAGCTGGAAGTGTTTTTTTTTTCCCTCTCCTGTTGAGCAATTACCTTATGCCGCGGTATACGGGAAAATGGCCTAGCCAAACAAGACTGCCAGGGAAGTCGTTCGGAAAGCTACTTTCCCTTTATATTACCGCACAAACAAACTCTAGGGGCGGCGGAGGTGAGGTGCGGTGCGGTGCGGCCTGGTATGTGTGGGTTTCCGCGTCACTCACTCCCCTTGGCCTTGCTTGGGCATTAATCAATCTCTACCCAGGCCGAGTAACAGACCGCCCAAGGCCTACTTGGTGGCCCCAGGCTTGCCAAGTGATTGCAAATGTGCAGTTTTTCCTGCTCCGTTCCCCAAGCATCCACACCGACAGGTACACGCCTCGTGCCCACGGAGAGACGAGGGAGCCTCGGGCAGTGGGCTCTCACGTCTAGGGTCAAAGCAGCACATTCCTATCTCTCACCACCTATTCATCCAACCAAACGGCGCGGTACCCGAGTGGGCTTGGAAATACAGTGAACCATCCTTCTTCCTCATCATGATATGTACCAGCCATGTGGGGTGACGACACAATACGGGACGGGAGACAATTGTTTTCTTGGAGCCGGGTTCTATACCTATGTGCCTCCTCTTGACACGGAGGGCACAGCATGTGCCCACCCACCAGCAAATTTCTCTTCTCTCCCCCATTGAATTATCACACCTTGCTTTGCAGGCTGAAAGGTCGGGAATTTCTACCTTGACGGCGTCAGGCGTCAGGCGTCAGCAGTAAAATGGAGTCCGCAGTCAGTCTTGCCCAACAAACCCCCTCCCTTCTTTCTCACTTTTGTCCTAGACTCTCGAAATTCCAAATTCCCAGCAACTCAAAAGCATGCGCCAGGGCGGAGAGGGACTGGGTGTTGCCAGCCTATAGTACCTAGTAGTATCCATCGGATCAAATTTTAAGAGCCGAGGGAGTTGTTCCATGCCGTGGGATCCAAAAGTGGTGCATGGATCGCATCGTGCACGGTGACGTCTTCGACCGCAAAGCCTCGCCTCTGTGTGGCTGGTGAAAATGGAGCAAACCCCCCAAAGGACAGAAGTAAAAAAAGAAACCCATCAAGACTGCTTGCGCTGCTGGTGCTGCGGCCTCATGCCAGGAACGAGGAAGATGAAGACGACAGGCTGCAGCTACCTGCATATCTTGCCGTCAAATAGTTTTCGTAGGTGATGATGCTGAGCGACGATGCCTGTAGAACTGGTGGGTATAGTGCTCTGTTAGGGGATGGTGCCGCCTACGCTGCAAAGCAAGCCCTGCTTGGGTGTCAAGCCACCAAAGGAGGCGTGCTGCCCACCCCCAGCCCGCATGCGTTTCATATTCCAAGATGGATACACCAACGATTGGTCAAGAACAAATGGAGAAGGGTTTTTACCAGTGGTCCAGCCGGGCACCGGTCCGGTATATCTCGACGATCCTATACCCCGTATACGAAAACCAGATGCGGATTACTACATGCATAGAGTACCTTGTACCATGCTCTCTCTGTGCAATCCGGTTTCCGACCTTTTGGTCCTGCCCGTCAAGCTATCAACCAGCATCGCATACCTTCAAAAGACAGACAGCAGCGTACACAGACTCCTGTGTACGCTCACCATCAGCCAGTAGCCAGTGGCTAAAATACTAGGTGTGTCTTGTGCGTATGCAGCGGCGTTAGAACGCAGAATCGACCACATTGACGCGAACCACACACTAGGTTCCCAATACAGGCAAGTACAGGCTCGCCAAGATCCGAAAAGTCTGCAGGCCCAGCTTGCCCATTCCCAAATCCAGTTGCTCGGTTGAGCTAGACTTGTCTCATGGCCAAGACAGGGTTGGGCCTAAATTGCGGGCGGGTTGGTGGGTACATACATAGGTGGGAAAGGGTTGAGCATGGACGAAACGCCCGGAGCCCCTCACCGCCAGATTGGAGAAACCACCCATCGCAAGAGCTAAGAGTCAGAGCAGTAGGTAAGGAGAAAAAGAACGCAAGGACATAATCGGAAAGAAGGGAAATCGCCGAGCTGAGACGCGTACTATGTATGGATTGACAGAACATGCTCCAGAATGTTTTTTGAAGTATCAGACCAGCTGCGCCGGAATACGCCCGACGGATTTGGAATCGCTCGAGTTGAGACCGGCGGGGTATTGCTAGATTGGGGTGTGTGGTGCGTGTTTTGCGCCCTCCTCTTTTGGCCAGTCGCGTACACCTGCCCGCACTACCTTCCTATATCCCTCCCAGATCCCGAATTCCCACCATGTGTTCTAGGCTGATATGCTATCGTGAGCGTGCTGCGTGGTCGATCGAGTGTTGCCATATCATGGCCCCATATTGAGGAATAAGTGAGTGTAGTCTTGAAGAGCAGCTCCCACCAAAGTTGCTGTGGATGGATCCATCCAAGTTGGTGTAGTTGGTCACAAACCAGGTCACCGACAGTCCGCTTTCCCACCGCCTCTCGCACACGCCTCGCCATATGTCTCTAGGTGGGCCAAAAATAGGCTCATTTTATCTCTCGATATTCCATCCTGCCATGATCTCAGGGAAAGGATCAAACCCTGTTGTTGCGGTGAAAAGGAACATATCGAGAGGAACGTTTGAATATGAGCCAGTGCTTCGGAATATGGAGAAGTCTGCGAGGCTGCGGCGATACCTAGATGCACAGCCACGATGGTCAGTTGGATCAGCTATGTTCCTCTACCACTGACAACCGTGTCTAAGGCAGGTTTCCGAGAATTAGACCTTGTGCGGCATGTGCCTGATGCACGCCCTCTGTTGCAGGAATAGGAACGAAGTGAGCGCAAAGTACACGGGTACGTAACAGGATGGAAGGATGGGGGTAAACATCATGGCTCGGGGATGTCGGGGTATGCACATTGCGAGACCGCTCTTTCGCAGGATAGCTATAGGTTATGGGTCTCGTTTCCTGGCGGCCATTCCCATCTGCCTCCTTCCACATGCTTCTAAGCCTTGGTATACATGCCGACGAAGAGCTACAACAGCTTGCGAGCTAGCATTCCAGGTATTCAATCCAGAAGCGAAACAGTGCCGAGAGCAGTTGTGGCTGCCAAAGCTGATAATCGACCTGGCGGGCGATGACTCAAGGGTAGGTTGCTGCATGCAAATTTCATGGCTGATCCGAGCAAACAAGAAGTCACTGGGTTGTGAAACGACAAATCCCTTCTTCCCCATGGAGATATCCATTTGTCGCTTTTGCGGTCTTTCGCCAAGGACAACTTGATATAAACTTTAATCGTACGTAAAAATTTCAGGAATACTCGTTTGGATACTCCGTTGGATAGTTGGTCCTATATCGAGCTGAAGGGGGTCGAATACATGATGGTGCGCACAGTCAAGTCTGAGCGACAATGGCTGTAAGCATCAACGTTGAGAACCGTGGCAGTAGTGTCATCAGGTATGGCGAAATGGTCCCGTAAAATCAACGCAAAGGTGCTCATCGCTGATCCATCATCTTCGTTCACAATCCCCTGACCGAAGTCCACGACCTTTCTGGTATGCTCGCTTGCATATGATGGTTAAACCCGTAACCCCCATTACTCGCTGTTTATGGGTCCAGAGCCTAGCAGAATAGGAACGGCAAGAAGTTGAAGCTTGATTTGACTGGATGTCATCGTTGTTTAAAGCCTGGTTCACCGCCATGTCCTTGCACCTTCCGGTTGGCGCGTCTCTTTCGCCGTTTGCTCCGACAGGCACCTGCCGCTGCGTGCCGGGGCGTTCGTTGCCTTTCCGCCTGTTGATAAGGCATGCCATGAGAGCCTGACCGGCAGTCGTGCGTGACATGACCCGAGCGAGGGCTGCCGTTATTTGCGGGTTCGGGACAAGGGACACTCTACTTGCTGGTAGACGTCCTCTGCGTACCATTCCCTTATTGACAAGCTGGGCGATGCTCGGATATTTGCAAATTGTTCTCTGCCGATTCCACGCTGATATTGCCAGCAAAGTACGCATCCCCAAGCAATTCTGGACGCGACTCTATCCGTTGCTCATCATTAGGCTTCACACAAGAGTGACATGTGCTACTGATCGATATAGAACCTGTCCGATTCGTGATATGGACGATTCCGATTTGATACCTTTCGAGTCGCGGGACGTATGAGATTCCAGGGCTGAGATCGTCCGGCTGGGGTCCACTATGGGAGATAGGTAAGATGCCCACGCTGGAAACCATGTCCCTAGCCGAAAATCGTAGAGAAGATGGTCAAATTGGTCCAGTGAGAGTGAACTCGTCATCATTGAGGCTTATAATGGATGCGATATATGGGCATAGCATGGAAGTTACGCAGGATGTATCCTAGTGGCAGACGGGCAGAGCTCAACGATGGACATCACCAAACGGAAGTAAACTGGCCCCAACAAAAGAAATATTCAACCTGGATAGTTGTAAGGAAAAAGACTGTGCCAGGGTGTCCGATACAAACTTATCAAACAGTGACGTTGGGCAGGAAGAAGATTGTGGAAGCCGTATGACGATACCCATGACTCGGGCTCTAGTCGTGGCATCTGGCATCTGGCATGGACTGTTATTTTCCCCGCTTTTATTTGGATCACGAATGGCCGCGATAAGAGGGAGTAGACCAGGGATGCCGGAGTGAAAGGCGGTCGGATAGGGCTTCCCGCTACAAAGAGAACGAATATTTTCCTGTATGCATCGCGCACCTGGGGTGGTACAGGGCGCGCAAGAGCCGGCGGAGACAATAGAGCAACGTCTGGATCTTGGTGGGCGGGATGAGCGCCGCCACGATCTCAATCTTGCAGGGACCGAATATTAGGGCGGGAGGCTAGATCGGACGGGCGGCATGCGTTCAGACCCATGGCAGCATGCCGGTTTGCAGCAGCTATGAGTCCAAAACCAGAAGAGTATATGTGGGAAATGAGGGGATTGCATGATAGAAGCCCAACAGCGAGCAGAACGGCAGGCGCTGGACGAAATAGGATGAATGGTTACGAGAGGCAGATGCCCTGGACGGACGATTGGCAATGGTCCGGTTCATGCTTGGGCATCTTTTTGGCCGCGAGAATGGGCCGGTGCCCAGGCCTAGCCGCCGGGAGGGGTTCTCGACTGCGGTGGGCTCAAGTCGGTTGAGAGAATATCCTTGGACGCTTGCCCGGGCATTGGCCATGCGAACTCTCAATGAAGCAATGGCGGTCTGGTTGCAATAAGGCATTGGGTTACTGGGCCACTTCCTCCCGGCGTGGTTGGCGATAGGCTGAACATAGACGAGGCAGCAGGTCTCGTCCGAATCTATATCGGGGGAACGCCGGGTGGCGGTGATAGCTCCAGTTCTGGTTCCTCAGAGCGTCGGTCGGGCCAGTAAGAAGCATTTCAAATCCGTTACATACCGAAGTAGTCCATACTGCGTAGATAGCAAAAGGGGGCACCGAGTTGGAATTAGAGGTCATAACGTCTCTCGGTTGCCAAAATAGAGTGACATAATACAGGGCCAAGGGGGATAAGTGTGGGTAGCCTGCCGGTGCTAAAAGTTGAGCTGTTGAGCTGCCCAGAGCTCTCCACTGTGACAGATGACTGATCGCGCTTCAGACTTTGACTGTGACAAATGATGTAGGTAGTTCTTAGGTTCTACGGATCAAGACAAGTCTGAGTTCCGATGCGAGCCTTGGGGGCTTGAGTTCTGAATAGGCGGTCGCTGAATATGCGGCCAAAACACTCACGAGCCAAGTCCAAGCCGTTAGGCCCAGCAAACCGCCCCGCTCGCTGCGACGAGACTGGACCGAAGAGCAGACGCTGGTGACTCACCTGGAATTGGTAGTGGATGAGTAGTGAGTTCTCTCAGGGGGTAACAGACCGCTTGTTTACCCCCAGCTTTGCTAGCGAACGGGAATGATGGATGATGAATTGAAGCTGGTGGAGTGGTGCAGACGAATATTTTTCCTTCTCCCAAGTCTGAAACTGGCTTGATGCTGGTAAATGGTACAGCCGTTCAAACTTTACTGTCGGAGGAAGTCACGGCCACAGTTTTCTCTTTCCCAACAACCTCACACCCCATCATGTGACCAGGTAAGCACCGTTTGGGCAAGGTACGTTGTGCTCCGTATTGTGTAGTAATCGGGAGTTTGGGAAAGCGCGCGTAGAGTGCTCGCATCAGGGTAATGGTAATGACGCGAAAGAGGGGTAGAAGATGCATCACAACCCAAGCCCCCCATCCTTTACATCTGTTAAGCAATTATTATGGCTCAGCCTGTACCAACCAACGCGCTCGCCTTAGGCTCGCCCTGTTCACCTCCCACCCCGGAAACCATACATGAATCACACTACAGAGTCCTAGCTGAGAATGCTTCACCTAGAGCCTGTCAGCTGCAGCTGGTGGTCTAACAACTGTGTAGCTACAGGGCACCGAGAGACAAACACGATCCCGAAAGTGTTCTTGGTGCTTTGATGCTATTCCTAAAAGCCTCGGTAGGGGCCAGAGGCTGTGCGAACCCCACCAGATTCGTAACATGTCCTGAGAATAGCATCCCATCGGGGAGCAGTTAGAAGAGAGCCATGGGATGAAAATCCATCCGCTGAGGCTATGGGAAGGTCTTGTGGATCAAAGGTCCACGGGGAACTTACCACAGTAGTATGTGTGGGGGACAGTTTACTGAGCACACACATGAGGTACACCGATTGCTTTCCTCAGCTCTTCCCGCGTGAATAAGATAAAGAGCAAAAGTCTGTTGCTGGCCCACATCATACCTAACCGGCTGGATGCTCCGAGAGTGTGTATGATGACTGGCCAGGACGGTATTGGGAACTGACAGGACTCTTACAGTAGGTACTCAAGGTACTCTAACGTGGGAACTGGGCTCGTACATGCTCACCCCACTCTCCGCCGAGCAATAGGAAGTGCAAGATGAGAGACAGTGGCTGTCAGTGGTTCCCAGAGCCCACGGGATGCACTCGGGTACCCTTTGGGTTCCAAGACGATTGATGCCCAACGTGCCAGCTACTCCGGTTATGGCCTCTGTGTGGTCTGTCATGACAGAGCCTGCAGGGCAGCTCTCAACCTCCAAACAGCTTTACCACCACACTTTTCTTTTTTCGACTTCCATTCTGAGCCAGGGGGTGGGCGTAGGAGCATTTGGACGTCGCCGGATCTCCTTCCAGAAGCTCCGGGTGGTCCTGTCCAAGCTTCCCAATCTCGATTTCCGCCCAATTCCCGCTGCTCCCCAGGGCGCTCGTCGCTTGCTCCCCCAACCCTGACCGCTTGTCTCACGAGTTTTCCACGCACCCCTCGGAGTGCGCCCATCTCAAACATTATGGGACCATTGTTCTCCAGTCACCGTGACCTCCAGCCAATCGCCGGCCGAGCCCTCCGCCTCGTAGCCCCTGCCATCCGGTCCCCTTGGCTTTCATTCCCTCTGCTGCCCGTCCGGCTTCGTTCCCTGGTGTCGCCGGCCTTCGGGTCTCACAGGTAGGAAACACCGTCTGTCATAGAACCGGCAATCCAGTATGCCTGTTTCGTGTCCCATTTTACTGACTGTGATCCCGGTCGACCCTGTTTCCGAGCCCTATAGCCCTAGCAGCAGCTTCTTGGATACGGGTACCTCTGTCGTATTCTGACAGTAGACACGATACATTAGGAGCGGGTGGGTTTTGTTAAGAGTAACGGAATGCCTTGCTATGGTAGTACATAGTCGACTCCCTATATTACACAGTAAGTTCCAACATTCATACCCCAGGCCGGAGTTGTGCTCTAGCAGTAGAGTTGGATGACATTTTCTCTCCATACAGGTTAGGAAGTGTCCTCCCTCCCTCCCTCCCGCGGTTGCACTTTCTTCGCCAAATAGCATCAAGAGTATACAGTCATGGATGAATGATGGATGATCATCAACCCAATGCACTGTATTGTACATAGATTAGAGTAAAAGTAGCAGCAGCAGCTGTTGTATGGAGCAGACACCCTCCCTCCTCTCGGCCACCCACTTGACCCCCTCTCCATGGCCCCATGGCCCCTTCTTCATGCCTGTCGTCCAGTCCCATCACTCCCAGGACACCCCCCCATAAACGTATACGCCGCACCCCCTAGCCCGTTTCCCAAGGGAAAAGAGAGATTTCATCCCGTTTCTCCACCATACCACCATACGACTTACGACCGCCTGTTCCAATCCGTACCGTATTTTCCAACTCCAGCACCTACCGGTGCAAGAGAACAGTCGACTGAGAGTACAAAACCCCATACTCCCACACCAACCTCCCACCTTCCCGACTATTTGCATCTTTTTCCCAGATAGTTGCACGCTTCTAGTATTGTATCTTGAAAGACAGAAACCGTCATCACTCTAGTCGCCCTAAATATTATTCTTTTATCCACAGTCGCCTTGCAATTCCATCCAGCAACAGGCTCACGGTCCTAGTCCGTATACAAAGCATACCCCTGCTAGAATAAGTAGTTTCTGAATATTCCGACTCTCATTGCGGTACAGGAAATCTGCGGAAACAATACGACTGAGTAAGTCACTTTTTTTTTTCCCTGCTTCTATTTTTCTTTGGTTCCCACTTTTGTTCCCTTCTCGCTTTTAAATCTTCCGCATCCCCCACCTCCCACACTCTTAGCATTTTATCCCATCATCCTGATCACCCGCCATTTCTTCCCATCACCACTATTACTGTGTACTTATTCTTCACATACACCTTGATATCACTTTTCCCCAAGTCTCTTATACAGACACAAACTAGTGAAACCGTTCTTCATACTTCTCTCCTCTTTAACGGCCCCATTGATGATCTATATCTTCTCTTCCGTCCCGCCACCAGCAGCGAAAGCCATACCGCCGCCACTAACACTCGAACCAAGAATATAGTCCGCCATAGCCGCCGCCACACCACCACACATACAAACCACATCCGCGACTTGAGAGACAGCAAGGTCGCTATGGTTTCCACATTCCAAATGCAGGGCTTTTACAGGACAGCACCATTAACAGTCGATACAACAAACGCACAAAAGTTCTTTGAGGAGGAAGACGCAAACATCCTAGACGACAACATACTCGATCAAAGCGGGATGGATTCTGGTCTTGAGATGTCTCCACCCATGGCCGCCGACAGCAGGCGGGACTCGTTCGCACCGTCGTCCGCCTTCCTATCACCAAAGACGGAAGAGTGGACCTCGGTCGAGATGCAGAGTGTCCCGTCAAACAACCCTTTCAGCAGCAACAACCCATTCATGCAGCCCCAGCAGAACTTTGCTGCTACCCCGTCTCAGACATGGCAACTAGGCGCTGCTGCCTTTGATAGCCTCCCTGCCGAGTTTGAGCAAGGCAACTCCATCTTCCACCGCCCCATGCAGGGCCAGACCCCTTTCAGCAACCCCGGCAATCAGATGCCCATGTTCTCTCCAGTCAATGCTCCCATCCCGTCTCTGCCCACCTCTCCGGCAAACCCGAGCAAGAGGATGAGACCTACGAGCCCACCCATCCGCTCCCACAACGAGCTGCGCAGGGGGGATGGCATCCGCAAGAAGAATGCCCGCTTTGACATTCCAGCCGAGAGGACCCTGAGCAACATCGACCAGCTCATATCCCAGTCGACCGATGAGCAGGAGATCAAGGAACTTAAGCAACAGAAGCGCCTTCTTAGGAATCGCCAGGCAGCGTAAGTAAATACCGAACAATTTACATGCGTATATATAGTGCCCCCTTACTAACGTGAAACGCAGTCTCGACTCCCGCCAGCGGAAGAAGCAACACACTGAAAGACTCGAGGATGAAAAGAAGCACTTCACCGTCCTCATTGGCGACATGGAGGAGGAGATCCAGGCGCTCAAGGCCCAAATGGAGAACCTGATGTCTGAGAAGAATCAGTATGAGGAATATATCCAGAACATGAGGGCGGAGAAGGAAGAGATGGTTGCAGCGCACACCCTCGAGACGGGTGATCTTCGCAAGAAGGTCAGCGTCCTCAGCGACCACGTCCAGCGACTTGAGTCCCAAGCCACGGCTCCAACCAACGGCTTCGGCAACAGCAGCTTTGAGATGGATGGCATCTCCATGGACGGTCCTTGGAACAACATGGGCTTCCTCGACGACTTTGGTGGCATGGACCAGCAAGATGTTCAACAAGACGTCAAACAAGAGCTGCAGGTTGTCCCTACAAAGAAGCAAGCAGTCGCCCTCCCATCCGATCTCGAGAAGCCCGCTGCCCAGGGAGGTCTCCTCTTCATGCTCTTCCTTGTCGGCGCCTTCGTCTTGTCTAAGCCCGGCTCTTCTCCACAGATTCCTCGTGTCTCGGAGGAGATGAGGGATGCATCGGCCAACCTTCTCGACAACATCTTCAAGGAGGCTGGTGTAAACCAAGCAAATGCTGTACCAGTCGTCGCACCGCAACCATCCGGAACTGCCGCTGCTCCCAACTGGTCGGCCGCTCCTTCGGCACCCGCCGTCAGCGGACTGGATGGCATCGCACCGTCAATGCTTGGTGACTTAGCCGACTCGCTCACCCAGCCAACCGAGGAGCAGAGCAACGAGCAGCTCTTTGGTCTAAGCGCCGACCAATATAACAAAATCAACTCGCCCGATTTCCTCCAACCTCCTGTGGAACGCACCACAAGCCAAGGCCGCCGGAATCTCGCTGAAGCGCTGGCCGCAATCAGAACGAGTAGCAAGCAATCACAGGCCGAGGTGTACACGCGCTCCCTTCTCTGGGACCAGATACCGGGCGATGTCGTCCGAGACTTTGCAAAAATGGTGGCTGACGTCCAGCACGACGAGCATACGGTGGCTCACGACATAGACTGATGCGAAAACGATTTTCCTCATCACGACACATGAACAACGTCCATAACTTTACGGGATGGCACAAGACCAAAAAAACTCCCCACGACTTTTTACGACTTTACAGACCTCACGGCTTCAGACGCCTCAAAACGAAGGCACACAAAATCTCAACAGTGTTTATTTCCAATTTTTCGGTCCTCTCGTCTTGCTTGTTCCCTTTCTTTATTCATCCCCCACCCCCACCCCCCCCCCCCCCCTCCCACTGGAACCGTACTATTCGCTTCTTCAAAGGCTCGAGGCCGCACCCATATACTCCACCCGCCGCTCTCGCGAATCCTCACTCCCCAGACAAATGTTGCTCACGCACATCACCGAACACAACCTGCTTCACAGCACACACCCTTCGATTTCTCTCCCCCATTATGTGGGTTGATTTTGACACTTAGCGAGCGAGCATATATTTTCCTACTTTGCAAATTTCATGTTTGTTCCGATTTGGTACGGTTTCATCTGGCGTCCGTGTGTGCTCATCTCCTTTCCATCTACATAGTCAGGTTTTATTATCATGTCCATATTGTCTACTCAACTGTCTGTAGCTGGTTGTTTTCTCTCCTGGTTTTCCCTCGGTACTATCTCTATTTTCTGGACTTTCAGCAAGCGAAAGCGCGGCGAATCGGGTGGGGCGGTCGGTTGGGGGCATCACACAGGACTTTTGATTTTTGAGGTTTTTTTTTTCCGGCCAGCTTCTCTATTTTGTAAAGTGATCATAGCGCGGTTTTTAGGTGACAGGGTTATGTGGGTAACCTGGAAATGCTGGACTACAGGGAAGTCCTCTCAGCGATATTCAATGCAGACTGGAAATTGGGATATTTTATCATTCTTGTTCATGTTTTTGTCTCCTTTTCTCCCTGGCGCATAATAGTGCCCTATGGGTGGGGATTCAAGCAAATATTTTATTGTTGGATCTTGCGTGTGTGTGTGTCTGTTTTTGGAAGAGAGGAATAACAGCAGGGTGCAAGTCATGACGAGGTCTCACGACGAGTTCATGACAACCCCACAGATTTTCACTTTGTTTATTTTAATGTCTATCGTCTTCCATCAACTTTTTTTCTTATGAGGCCCCCACAGAGGACGACTGATGACTTATACCAAACAAGGATGTCGCTGGTGGTGGCTTTCCATGAGATACTGGAGCCTCGGCCAGCAGCGACTTGAATATTCTCTTCCAACCTCCCACTATATGAGATAGCGGGCATTGTCGTGGTTCAGCACGAGGAGATTACTGGGGGAAGCATTACAACTTTAATTGCGGGCAAATTACCATTACTTCACCCATCGAGGGGACATACCTGTTTCCTTAGCTCCTTTGTCTCATAGCTAGGCTCTTAGCCCATACTCTCCCATACGAACTTCTCCTCTGAATGTGAAAGATCTTACAATGCTCAAAGCTTTCGAAGCATGCCAGGTTCCCTCAACCATGATGCCGGACTGTTCGGTGTTTGGTCCGCTTCGGTGACAGAAAACTTGGTTGTTCATCCCTTTCCCATCCCCACATGCGACCGCAAAACCCGGCCCGTTTACTCCTCTCCTCTCTTCTCCTCTCTCGTGCAATCACTTCATCCGGCGCATAGCCACGATGGACGCCCAGGGGAAACAGGGGGCTGGCTCCACGGACAATTATTGACCACCGTGGAATTCGACTTCCCCCCACGAGTCTGGAACGACGCGTCCCACGCGTGGGTTCGCGTGCAGCGATCACCGAGTTCCCAAGGATAATTGCAAACCCCCCATTGTTATTATTTTTTCGGCGCATGCGAACACTATGCACCGAGACCAACTACAGTAGGCGTAAACTGTATTGTTATGAGAATGGCGAGATCCGTCTATCATCTCTGTCACAATAAACGTGTGCTTGTGTGTGTTTGTGTGCGTGTGTGTGGGAACTACCGGTATTTCCGACAGCCGAAAACCGAGCACCTTCCTCTGTGAGTGGCCTTTCTAGCAACCACGAACCGAACCATGCGTGCGAAGGAAGGACCACACCCACCCACCATTATCAACAACATCGTCATCATCATCTCCCGAGGGTAAAAGCCAAAAACGAGAATCCGCCGAGCTGGAGGTAGAGGGGAAATCATTCACACGCACCACCTCCACCACACGAACTTCCCCACACAGGAAAAAAAAAAAAAAAGATCCGCGGCATCACCTCCATCACTACCACTACTTGCTCCGATGCGTATGAAACTCCAGGTGATTTGGTGGATGGATGGAGGGGATTTGCGCTAGTGATGCCTTTCTGGGACCCCTCGTGTGTCCAAGACACCACCTGCCACTGCTCACACGCGTGTCCTACATGCTTAGTATAGAGATGGGGAGGGTTGTGTTCCACCGCCATAGTTTTAGCTAGGCCAACATGGATGTCCGTATCCAAACACGGCACGGCTTGTCCATAAACAAAAGCTTTTCGTTGGAAAGCAAATCGGTCACATCCCCCCTACCATTGCATACTACTATATGTAGAAGGTAGGTCTGATTCATCCGAATCCGATTTATACCGGGTACTGTCACAGGATGAGTTTTCTTTCCTATGTAGGTAGGGAGTGGCTATCCAGTTGTCCAGCCAGAATGACCGTTGCTGCGGTGGAGTAGATCACCAGGCGTTGTATCCTGCAGCAGTAGTCTGAAGCATTAAGAAAAAAAAGACTAGAAGTTATAAAAATGAGGTGGTGGTGCCAAACAGTCCGCCTCCCCCCCACCCCCCAAAGCAGCTACAGGTATCCGTGGAGTAGCGAGAAAGTCGGAACCACGCAGCTCGAGCTACAAACTAGGCAAGCTACTAGCTAAAAACGTTGTTGACCCCGTAATGTTGTGTCTGAATGCGGTGTGAATGCATGGGAGGTAATGCACCACGAATTTTTTTTTTTTTTTTGCTGCAGAGTACGTACAGTATGATATGACAGGCCAAAATCCGGGGGAGGCAACATATGCCTGCACGGGTTCACTGTCTTTGATTCATGGTGTTTTTGCTTTTTCATTTTAATTTTTGTTCCGTGGGTGACGGATCAAAGTCTCCCACGCTCCTCAGTCTCACTCACGGCATTTTGCTGTCTCGAACACATGTAGCGAGAGGCCGTCTTATGCCTACTATTGGATATGCATTCCTAGTCTACACGGGTATTCTGTAATAGGCTGGATGGGGTGTGTGTGGTGTGGGTGTGGGTGTGGGTGTGAGCCGTGCCGCCCAGCGCGGCCGCCGTCGCTGCTGCCAGAGGCCAGCCAGCCCCGTCAGCGCGGGCGGAATGATCGAATTTGTGCCCGACCCTTACGAGAAGACGAAGAAGTGCTACTGCACACACTTTTTTAGTACTTCCCCCACGCAAGATCGCGACCCAAGTTTGGCTTCCCCCCCTCCCCCCTTCGTCCCTCCAACGACCTGCCAGGACCGCCCTCCAAGGTGCGGCAAAGTGCCTCTCGTTGCGATCACGGGAGGTGGGAACGTGAATGGGCGGAGCAGCACTCAACCAACCAACCAACCAACCAACCAACCAGCTGAACCCGAGCTCTGGCGAGTTGAGCGAATACTGTGCATCGTATATTCCAAGGAACCCATATTTCCGCGCCTCCGGCCTACCAACGCCGTCGACCAGCTTGATAGCGGCCCTGCGCGTACATTCAACCCCAAGTCTCAAGTCTCCGACAACCAAAGACACTTGTTACCTGCCAGAGGCGGCGGCGGGGGGACGGTCCTGGATTAGTGCAGCCGATCCATGATCATTGATGAGATGATTTCTCACTGCCAGCCCGGATTTGATAGGCAGGGTCGGGTGGGTGGGGGGGGTCTCTTTTCAATCCAACCTCGATGCTGTTTGGATGGATGGCCGTTGCAAAACTTACGACTCATAGTTGAGCCCACATGATTTTTATCCTTATTTTTTTTTTTTTTTACATCGCCCTCACCTACTTGGTTACTCCGCCGTTATGTCCGCCCCTGTCCAGTTATAGTTCAGCTGCTTGAACTTTCTTTTTGGAAGTGTTACACAGGAGCGGATCTGTATGAAGCTATCATCCTCAAACATGGCACCACCACCACCACCACCGGCAGTCAACGAACTCAAACTCACACCTACTTTTGACACTCAGTCGGACGGGGACGACCCACATGCTGCGAGATGTCTGGATGCGGGTACTGGATAGGTGCAGCTGAACTAGAGTGACTATCTACCTACCTACCTACCTACCTACCTACCTACCTCGGCACACATTGCATCTATTCTAGATATCAGGATACGTCCAGGCTATTGTCCTTCTCACTCACTCTATGTTTGGCCAAGGTTTGGCTTCTTCGCCAGCAATATGCCGATGCAGGAAGCGGGCAGGCAGTACAGGTAGAGCTGCAAAAGTAAGGCCACCCAGATAGGGAATCTGAATGGCACCATCGATTTTCCAAGCCAACGCCGCTCCGCCACAAGCGTAGAAGTGTTGCCGATCGATGTCTTGATGGCGAGTCGGCCGAAGACCTACCGTGGAAAGTTGCCACATCTACTTGCGACCAGCGGTCTTTGACAGGCCATTTTAGGACCACGTCTTGCACATTCGTCCGGTGTCAATGTCGAATATAGTAACTGGTGGCGAACTCGGAACTTTCAAGACCTTATAGTCTTGCCCCATTTCTAAGGCCTTGGCACGGTACAGTACATGCACACTATAAACGGCGATTTGGAAGCTATACTGAGCTCCACTCATCCCTGGCACCACCGGGCTGGGCAACTCCGTCATCGCTACTCGCCTTCCTTCGTATGCCCCCCCCTGGAACGAAAGTTGGAGCGACCTTCCACCAACCCAGATAATTGTGCTGCGAGATGTTCCAGGTGCTTGTTTGAAATTAGAAGAAACGGGGCGGGGAATGGACTGGCTCTTGTCCAAGATGATCATCGCAATCGAGGGAGAAAAGGAAAAAAAAAGGCACATCGTTCTTCCCGCCTATCACGAGCCCCCTCAAACCGTTTAACTTTTCCCAACATGTGAAGGGCATGAGGGGCGTTCTTTTTTGAGTGCCTGTGTATCACCAGCGCTCCTCATTTGGTGTAATGCTGTGACAGAAGGGGAACCTCAAAGAATGGCATGTAGCAGGATCTGTTGGCAATGGGGAGGTAGAAGAGGTTGCAGCACGTATCACACACACCAGAGGAGTTTTGCAGGCCTCAACTGGCAACTGCGATATCTCCTTCCCGGCCGAGCGCGCTGGCATGCGATCGCCCGCCGCCCGCACTCACACAGAAACGGAAGGGGTAGATTTCATGGCGGGGTGTATACTCCACGCCATGAAAGCCAAGGTAAAAAGGGACATGCTGGTGAAGAAGAAGAAGAAGAAGAAGAAAAAGAACAAGGGAGGTGATATGTGATATCCGACTCTGAAGCGAAAGTGTGAAACCTTTTGTTTTTGCACATATACATGCACTATACAGCACCGTGGTAGGAATAGTCTATTCTGTACCGGTTCCATTGCCGTGGTGAAGAAACCCGGGGAAGCTTCCCCCCCTCCCCTGTGCCGAAGCAGCAACCCCCCTTCCATGATACCACCCTGGACGGCGGCGAGGAGGGGTCTTTTTGCAAATTCCCACAATTTTTGGTAATCCCGCCGGAGAAAATGAAATAGCGTTTTTTTCTTTTTTTTTTTTCATCGGCTTTTGAAACATTCGAAACCCCAAAAGCTAATTACTACTTACTATCTGTATGTGTCAGTTTGGAGTATGGACGGGGCTAGAGGGATCTCGGCCGAGACTCACCAGGATTTACAAGCCCGCCTTCCTCATCTCTCTCCAAGTTGCTGGGGATGCGACCGTACGATACCCTTTTGGGAATTACACGATTTTTTATTTTTATTTCTCGTACCTTGTGAACTCACTCTTGGCCGGGTATCACGACACATAATATGCAATCACATCGCCACAACCCACCCGAGGCGAGCACCACATAGTAATTGTTTTTTTTTTCCTGTGCCTTGCGATCCTTCAAGTGAGATTCGCTCTGATGGATTCCCAGGAACCGGCCAAACAAATAGCAGGAGAAGAACAGCTTCGCGTCCACCCACCGCCAGTTAACCTTTCATCCTATCAAACTCTTCATACCCCCGACGAACGACCTATTATAGTATGATAAGATGGATGATGTGTGATGCTGTATGTATCTATGAACATATAATACACGTACGACACCCAGCATCACCTTTCATCTACATCAGCAGTAGTCCTCCCCCCCCCCCAAGTCCACCTCCCGCAAATCCCACGCCCCTACCAATCTATATACACAGCATGCTACAATACCGTCTTGCCTCTACCGTCTTCGTACCACTTTCCTTCCCGTTCCTTTTCACTATCTCCTCCCCGTTGCCCCCCCCTGGTCTTTCATGAACAACGCGAAGAAGCATGATGTTCCGGAAGAACCCCTCCCCACGCAAGCCAAACCCTGCCATATTTCCCTATATGCCAAATACTCATTGGCGTTGGCTATTGTTGTTGTTATTCCTGTTCCGGCCCCAAGCCCGCGCCGAAGCGCGGTCAAAGGCGTATCGGCAAGATGGCAATGTAGCAATGTAGCAAGCAGCGTAGCATATCCGCCGCCACCGTGTCAACGACATGTCTTCTCGTCCAGTCGATGTCCTTTGGACCCATCTACTATACCTCGAGTTAGTTCCAGCCTCTGTAGGCGTGCGTATGATGGGGCGAGCGGTGGGCTGCAGCATTTCCCCAGACACAAACCAGGACCGACCCCCTTACATCAACCCATACATACATTATTATTACCCCGGATTGTGTATGGACGATTTTCTGTTTTATTACTGTGCATGCCGCTAGTTTCGAGCGTCTTCGTCTCGGAGCGTTGAAACTCTTGTCTGTTTTCGTCAGAGTTCCCGAAGTTGTATGCCGGATTCCACATGGGGGCTGATGTTCCCCGTCGTGACATGTCTTCGACGATTGACTTGCCCCCTACCCCCTCCTCCTCCTCCTCTCCGAATCAGCTTTAGGTCGTCCGCGGTGTCTCCCTCACCCTCTACCGAGGTAAGAGGAGCTCCGAAGCCTCGCGGAAAACTATAGCAAGCTCACCCAAGCAAGGCCTCTGGGCGTGCATGAGGAGCCTTTATAAAAATAAAAAAATTTGCACGATTTTCGGCTCTCAATCGTACCAGTGGCGCATATAATTCTCCATGCTTCTCCAACTTCCGCCTATTACCTCTCTCCCACCTTACTCACCGTTCTTCAAAGAGGGGGGTTCCTCCATCTCTTTGAAAAGGTATGGGGAATATTATACCACGATGATCCCGTCACCGCATCCCTAAATCTTCCGATGTTGGCTGTGTAAGCGTGTGTGTACGTGGGCGTGTGGGGTGCGTGGAGCGAAGCGAACCGGACAGATGGACTCACTCACCACTCACGTACGCACCGCCCCAGCCTCCTCCTCCTCAGATCGAAATAAACTATCCCTGTCCCTGTCAATGCTAACGATCCGGGGTATTTTTATTTACTATGTATATATATATATATATATAGGGACTTCTAGAAGCTATCAAGAGCGAAAGACAGTTTACCAGCGCCGCGAAGTGTGTCTGCGACTGCGTCTCTCCCCTGACCAGGAAAGAAAAGCACGGGGCATAGCCATTCCCCGAATTTCCCTGGGAGACGCAATGCGAACGTCGGTGGTGGACTGAGGTCACCTAAAAAAAAAAAAAAAAAAAAACGTTTGATGATCATTAAACGCCGCATAATCCATTGGCTTTGGACTCTCTCTCTTCGGAGCACCGTCTAGTCGGGGGGCCGGAAAGTGGCTGCTGGCGTGTTGTGGTGCATGCATGCATGCTGGCAGCCTGAGGCCATTTGTGATGCTTCCCAGGTCCCGGTGAAGGCTAAGAATGATAATAAAGATGGATAGATATATATACGTAGCTGCGCCGCTGAGCCGCTGCCGATCACGCGCGGTCTTGGGGGGGGGGGGGGGGGGGGGGGGGGGGGGGGGGGGGGGGGGGGGGGGGGGGGGGGGGGGGGGGGGGGGGG
>JAKWBI020000386.1:0-47189 GCA_022664585.2 Zalerion maritima
GGGAGCCGGGACAAATAGTGCGTGTGTGTTACATCATCCGTCGCAACTTCAGCGTCGCCCCCAAAACTCTATTTGGTGTTTCCGCTTCCCGTCCACTCCCTTTACCTCGGGTCTTCCTTGAAGGGGTTGAGTTATTCCTGCATTTGAATTGAATAAAAGGGGGCCAAAACTGAACGAACCAATTCTTACATCCTGTATTTCCCTGGTTTTCCATGTCGGGATGAGGATATAACCACTATCTTGGTTCCTGTCTTGTCTTGCCAATCAGTCAAGTGTCGGGATTTGAACCTGTTTGGGACACGCCCTAGGACCCTTAGAGCACGCACATACGCACACACACGCACACACGTACATACACACACACCGGGACCAGAAAAGGTACTTGACATGAAGAGCGCATTGAGCTGGCTGGTCCCAAAAGGAAGTGAAAGCAGCTCGGGCCAGTCACAATCATTTGGCGGAAACATCAGCACGAAGGAACAACGGCAGACCCTGGCAAGTACAGAGCCCACTAGCTCCGGCCTTCTTGCCGGGGCCTCTCTTCCCATTGGATGTGCTGGGGACACTGGGACTACTAGGACCACATCTGCGACAAGTGTTCCCAACACTGCGGCAACCATGACCGCTCCAGTCGCCAGCTCTGTCGCTGCTGCTGATAACGCAGTTTCTTCTGTCTCTGTTCCTGTCAGTGGAAGGAGCAGCGAAGGAGTCAGTGACAGCAGCGGGAGGAGTGGCACCTGTAGTACCATTACGTCCTCGATAATTACCACTTCCAGGGCAAGCACCGCGCCTTCCCGGTGGGCCTTACCGCCCCATCAGCACGAGCAGCAGGCACAAATGCAGGCGACGCAGTCCACCAGTGGCAACGCAGCCGCCGCGGCAGGTACTATTCTTTCCTCTATCAGCGGCTCTTCCTCTTCTTCCTCATCCACGTCCTCTTCTTCCTCTGCTACATCTTCCTCCACCACAACGGCTGCGTCTTCACCCTCCCTTTCAAACTCAACCACCCCCACACCTTCCTTCCCCTCGCCGCAACCTGCGACCCCGCCCTCGCTTTTTCTGGAGCCGACGTCCCCATCGACCAAGGCCACCAGCCTACAACAACATCTGCCTCTACATCATCAGCAGCAGCAGCAGCATCAGTCGGACGCACCACCGGTTAGCGACGACGGCGGTAGTACTTACCATAGAAACAGCAACAGCCGCACCCACCACGGCGCATACAATTATCCCACAAAGTCTCTTTGGACGTCATCCCTTTCGCAGTCGCCGGCCCCCACGTTCGCGTCCACCTACATACCCAACGTCCACATCCGTACCCAACCAGACCTGCTAGGCATCCCAGATCTTGACTCGGACGTCGACGGCGATATCGAAATGACGACCGGCCCCGCACTCGACGCGGCCGTGAGCCGCAGTCGACAGGACTCGTTCGTGTCGGCCGGGCCCAAGCCCATCTCGATGGCCGGAAACCCTAATCGCGACCATCGGGGCCGACGAGAGAGCTTCGCCGGCAGTCTCATGGGCGGTATGAGCTGGGGAGGCCTGTCGGTCGGTAGCTTCATCAGAGATGAGTAGGTCTTAACTTTTTTCTCTTCGCTCTCTAGCCCGGTCATTCGAGACATCCCCCTCGAGTTGCCAACGCATACTCGCTCGATTCATCGTCCGAGAATGGTGCAATTCATTTTATGGTCATTTTGTTTTTCTTTTTAATTGTCCCGAGTATTGTATCCCATTTCCATTCTCATGTTTCCTCATGATTTTCTCTAGTCGGGATTTTTGCTCTATCAAGTGTTCTAGAAGCAGTATTCAAACCTCATTGTATAATGTTTGAGTCACGCAGCTGACACAATGGCGTTCTTTCCGTACAGCCTGATAATGGCCGGGACATCGCCTTTCGCAGGACAGCATCAATCGCCCTCATTACACTCATCTTCGTATTTGCCCAAGCTCGAGGCAAACTTCATGCGTGACTTCACATGCTGTGGCCGTACACTGCCAACTCTCCACGATCTCCTCCAGCATTACGAAGAAGCCCACCACAATGCCGCCAACCCAACAAATCCCACCCTGCAGAACCTCGTTCCGGTAATGGGCCAGAGCGGTCCCCGCCGTAACATTCCTGCCTCCATGGCTGGTCAGTCCATGGCGAACCCTAATCAGTCCATGGGACAGGGTGTTCGAACCATGGCCCAACAGAGCCGACACCTCGGCCCCTCGGGCTTGGGCCAGATGCACATGAGCACCATGGCACAGATGCAGAACACACCCATATCGGCCCCTCCCAGGCAACCAGCCATGACATCACATCTTAATGATGAGATGGATGCCGTCGGTGAGATGGAAATGGACGACCCGGTCGGCATGGGTGGCATGGAAATGGAGATGGACGGCCTACCAACCCCTAGGTTGCAGAACAATACCGGCATGTTTGGCCAGCCGCATCAGCAGCAGCAGCCGCGCCCGCAGTTGCAACTCAACAATGCTGCAATGACACATCAGGCACTGCGCACGTCGCAGCCGCCCACGCCGGCAGCCGGCGGTTTTGGGTTCCAGAACAATCCAACCGTCTCATCTGTCAACACCCCGACCCTCACCACCCAGCAACAACCCCTCCAGATGCGATCGCAGCCCACACAATCGACCCCAGACACCCCCGTCGGTGCCCCCCAACAGGACTTTTCAAACATGAACATGGGCATGAACTTTGGCAACATGAATTTGAATACGAATACCTTTGGAAACGCAAATAACAACAATAGCAATTTTGGCGGTGCTGGCTTCACCGATTTTGCACCACTAGGGACGATTGACGACCCGGCGAAGCGACTCTTCAGTCCCGGAAACCCGGGTGGCGCCCCTGACTCGGCTACCGCCATGCAGCAGCAATTAGCGGCATCCTTCAATCTCACTCCAGAGCAACTGCAGAGTCTCGGTGCCTCGGATCAGAAGGCCCTCCTTGCCATGCTGATGCCCGAGGAACACAAGCCATTCAAGTGTCCCGTCATTGGCTGTGAGAAGGCCTACAAGAACCAAAACGGTTTGAAGTAAGTGGCAATAAAATCTTTTGTTTTTCCTCTTTTTGTCATTAATGGCTTTTTTTTTTGCTAACTCGCTCGGTCAGGTACCACAAGCAGCACGGCCACGCCACCCAGCAGCTTCATGAGAACGGGGATGGCACCTTTTCCATTGTTGATCCGGAGACTAGTACACCGTACCCGGGCACACTGGGCATGGAAAAGGAGAAACCATTCAAGTGCGAGGTTTGCAGCAAGAGGTATAAGAATCTCAACGGTTTGAAATACGTATGTATACCACCAAATTTGGCCATAGATACGACACCAGATTTCGCTAACCTACTTCTAAAGCATAAGCAACATTCCCCGTACTGCACACCGGAAGCCCTCGCCGCCCTGACATCTGGCAACCTTGCTCTCAACCTCGGAGCACTAGGGCTGCCAAATATTGGAGAAGATGCGGCATTATAGAATAGTAGCTTCTGACAGGAAAACTAAAACGGAAGCGTCGCTCAACCGGGCGTCAAGCACTACCTATCAAAAGAGCCCGATGCAATCCACCCAAACGGCAGCGAAGAACTTCGTTCAATCCCGATTGTCAGACGATGAAGAGCGATGTTCTCATAGCCTCCTTCCGAGCTGCTCTACGATTCATGATTTCAACGCCAGAAGTCGCCACCCTGTCTCAAATTCCCTCCTCTATATCTGATATGTTGATATGCCATGGGAATTGGCGTGGAGTTCGGGGCTGAGCTAAGTCCGTACAGTTTCGAAGCTCAAGAGACAACCGCGACGAACGACACTTTCGACGTCCCCTCACATCCCTCCATTTCCTTATCACACATCCCCAGAAGAATGCACAACCCGAGAGTTCCCCCCGGTGATTATACCCCAATAGACGGAGAAGGTTACTTTTTTATTTATTTTTATTTTTCATCTTTAGATCTTATTGAGACGCTTTCTGTTAGTAGGCAAGTTGAGACCGGGCGACAGTAGCGAGCAGATATTGGCACACACGGCGCGACACTGGGAGTTTCAATTGAGTGTTTTGTGCCAGATTCAGCCCCAGATTTCGCACTCTTGTTCATTGTGTTATACGTTTGCCCTTACTACTCTCCATCTTGTTTTTACCTCCACTCATACGTTTGTCTGCAGCTTTTGCTTGAGTTTTGTGTATAGAAGGTCTTAAAAAAGTTTGTTACTAGCGAAACGGGGAGTATGTATTTTACAATCTAGACAAAGGAAGTGGCTGGTTTTTGATTGGTTAACATGGATCGGATTCATCTTGTTTGTTTTCTTCAACGGATTTTTTACAATGTTGGAAAGGCAAGGGTTTACACTGGGAAACTAGTATTCAAGAGAGAGATAGTACGTGCACACGTATCTTGTCATAAATCGTGCATGACGATGTTGAAACAAGTAGGGGAGGCAAAACATAGAAAAGAGATGTACTATCTCCTACCATCTACCCGTAAATAGCTTCCGACGGCGATAAATACCTACCTAAAATAGAGCCTATAGCTGGCTGATCCAGTTGACGACGTTGTTGTTAGGTTTCGATAGCATGTATACGTACTATAGCTACGAAAGGATGAATCTACGGTACTGTTAAGGACAAGGGCTGCAGCAGTAAAGCCAGTCTCTATGGATACTCGTCATCTGCGAGAAACTCCGTGTCATCGATGCCAAGAAGGACATCTTCATCCTCCTTATCGTCCACAGCTAAATGTACATCTTGCTCTTCTTCTTCTTCTTCTTCTTCTTCTTCCACCAACCCTTCTTCTCCACGGACATGTGTAATTTTTGTGTTGTCGTCATCGTTTTTCTCTTTCTCCTTCTCTCCACATACCCTCCGCGCGTCTCTCAAACACATCGTCTTTTTCCTCCGCTTCCCTCTCCTCTTCTTTTTCTTCGCTTCGCCAGCACTCTCACCGGCTGACATCGCCCTCCCAGGCTCCGCAACTCTAGACTGAATGGGCATATTGCAGTTCTTCCTATTGATTCCAAGTTTCTCGTCATCAAGCCTGCCGAAAAGATACAGCGTCCCTTGCTTAACAGCCATGTTCGGGTTCCTGGGGTGGCTGCGACCTCTGTGATTCTATCCCTCGGCCTCCATGTTCTCGTAGCTGTTGGACTTGTGTTTCGGCTGGAACTTGAAGTCCGGGTGCGCGGGTCCGAGGAACATTTCGCTATGTGTGAGAATACGCAATTTTTTTTTTAGCAGTGTAATAGTAACGTGGGCGGGGAAGGAGGGGGTGAAGCACACCTGATCTTGATCCAATCCTTGTAATTCCCACTCGCGAGCAAATCCTCCAGCTCATTCCTCCCCCTATATTTGGGCGGTCTATCGTTCAGACTCGGAGGGAGATACTCGAGCAGCCCCACGGGGACATATCGGTTGGTAAAGCTCAACCACTCGAGCAAGAACCTCCTCGTGAATCCTATCCCCAGCTCGTCCGTGCCCCAGCATTCGAGTCCGAACCGGCAGAACTTCTCTACATACCCCAGTCTCTCAGACGCTGATTTATCCAGGTACTGTCCTTTCTCGATCTCCTCGAACAGCCATGGTTTGATGAGGGCGCCCCTACCAATCATCACAGTGTCGACTCCAGAGTCGGCGATGGCAGAGAGGTAGTCCGTATGAGAATAACAATCGCCGTTTCCGAGGAAATACAACTCCTTCTTCCCAGCGGGTAAGGTAGACTCGTCCGGTTCCCTTATGGTATCCGTGATCTCGTCTCTTTCCCCCCTGTACCTCTTCACGAGGGCAGCACACTCGGCGATGTACGCCCAGTCCGCAATCTTGGTGTACCGTTGCTGTCTCGAACGCCCGTGCAACGTCACTGCTGCAGCACCGGGGGCTCCCAATGTTTCCCTGGTTTCCCTGCCTCCGAAGGCAAGTCTCTCGAGAAGCGACTGTGCAGTGGGTTTCCCCTCTTTAATACCCGTGCGAAGCTTCACCGTGATGGGGACTTCCCTCGACACGAGATTCAAGGACCGGATCATCCGTTCTAGCTTCCCCGGTTGGTCGAGGAGACCAGATCCCCCGCCTGCTTTGTAGACCATGTCGATGGGACAGCCGCAATTCAGATCGATTAATCGAAGATGCGGGAGGTGGCGGGTCAGCGCCTCGGCAGCCTTAGTAGCGACCCACGGTTGGGTTGCTGTTATTTGGGCACCGAACTTGAGGTCTCGGCTGTTATCGTAGTCATGGACAATGTATCTCTTGCTGCTCGCGGTATCTTCCGGGGATGGCTCGTTGAACTTGGGCGGAGCCAACTCGCTTTCATGCGTCTTCATCAATGCCCAATCCGCCTTCGAACCCTGGAGAAGCGGCAACCCCATCGCCATCTCGCTATATGTGAGCTGCGCGCCCAGCTCAGCGCAAAGCCTCCGGAACGGCATATTCCCCTGTGTTGTCAACGGCGCCAGAGCCGGCGTCTCGGGTCCAAAATACAACCTCCTCTTCTCCGACACCTTCAACGGCGGATCCTTGAACAGCGCCCTCACGTCCTCCACCGAAGCGGGATCCTCCCTCTCTGCCTTCCTAAGCTTCTTCACCAGCTGCGCCTGGTTTTCGTCCCACTTGATAACCGCGTCCGCCTTGGGGAACGCTGCCTTCTTCCTATTCAGCAGCACCTTCTCCCCGAAGGGGATGATATTCACCACACCAGGCTGTTGCTCCTCGTTCTCATCATTCGGACTCACCACCTTATCCCTCGCTCCCTCATCCGTCAGGAGGACCAATTCCATCTCTCCGTCTTCCCTCTTTACCTCCTTGGAGTGGCTCTTAACGAACCGACACCTCCACCCCGATGGACACCGCCCACACTTCTCGAAAACGGGGCATTTACCCCCAAAAGTCTCCACGTCGGCGCGTCGTCCCTCGGAAAGATACTTTCGAATGATGTGGCACTTATTGCACCTCTCCCCGAACGGACACGTCTTGGGCGAAAACTCGTCCGAGCGCGCCACGGAAGAGCACAATTTTAGACTATCATCATGCCGTCCGTAGCTGCGCATGATGTTCTGCCCCGTCTGTCCCTTCGCCTTCTTCCTGTCCCTCCCGCCGCTGCCTCCGCCTTTGCGTTGCTGGTCCCGCGAGTCTCGCCGGTTGCGGGAGCCATCGCCGCTGTTGCCCTGTGCGCCGGCACTCTCTGCTGCGTCGTCGTCGTCGTCGTCGTCGTCGTGATTGCCCCCGCCGTCATCCTTGCCTGCCGCCCCAGATCCAGGCTCGACGAGGTACCTGCGTACGAGGTTAGCAATTCTGCGGTCCCTAGACTTCTACGCACCCAAATGAAAGAAAAAAAGACTATCTATCCATCATTGCTCACAATTACTTACTCTTTCTTGATCGGGGCAATGCCCTTTGCTCTTTTGGGCTTGCCCTCATCAGGTTCATCCTCGAGCCGAGCCTTCTTGGCAGCCGGCTCCTTGCAGGGCTGCTCTATTGTTTCAAGGTGGTCTCTTTTGCGATTTATTTCGGCGGCAGCGCCGCCAGCGACATGCTCACCCTGCTGTGCTTCCATTCCGAGCTGGCCGCGCTGAATTCTGGAGGACTAGTTATGCAGTTTGCGGATCTGAGTTGGAAGCTATCAATGAGGTGTGATAGACAACTTCTGGGGGGTTGGAAACTCTTTTCTCCACAAAATCTTTTCCTGTCAGTGGTGACATCGATCGATAGCGACCTTAGTCTATTGCCATATTTACAGCCCGCGTTAGGGCTGCTTTTTGGCCCGTGCGGGTAATCAGAATCACCACGGGCATCTTCTATGCAGGTTGCAAGCAGAGAAAGAATCCGTCCGTCACCTTCACTTCCAATAGTACTTTCCAGTAAACCTATCACAGCTCAGAACGTCCAAGGCGAGCACTGATATGCGATGCAAAATGTTCAGAGAACGCAAAGTACCTAGATTAAAATAATAATAAGGACCTAATAAAACAGGTGTTTAAGTCTAGAATAATAATATCAGTAAGTACATATAGTACAGCTTTTCTCTCGCCTCATTATGCTTTAAACATGCATCCTTCAGGCAAACACCGTAACCACCCAAGTAAATGCAACAATGAGCAACGCCTGGTTCCGCCCCAACAAAGCCTCTTCCGTCTCGCAAGAGGGTATCTTGTTCCCCGCATATCAGTATTTCATAAAAATCAAAAGAAGCCATCTCATACCCAACTCCGTGCCTGCAACCCTGTCGAGTGCTCCGTGCTTGCCTTGAGAGGAAGAAGAAAAACATGGCTCATGAATCGCGTCCCACAATTTCAACTTTTAAGGTCCCTAGTTAAGTTCCATAGTGTCGTCTTCCCCGTCCTCATCCATCTGGGGGGTATCTTGGGAACTAATGCTACCCTTCCTCGCAATCCCTTCGAATCCTGGGCCGACAAGCGCCATGTCAAGCTCCTCACCGCCAATCACCCTTCCCTCCATGTCAATTTCCTGGCTGAGGTCAACCAGCGCCTGTCGAGGAAGACGTAGGAATCCCTGCGTCCGTACGATTCGACCCCAGTGCTGCAAGCAAAACCCAGCAGCCTTCCGCCGTAGCCATTCTTCATTCGCGAGGCCGGCACAATACCACGTTATGCATGCGTGATCCACGTCCATGTCCTTGATGAGTCTGTTCACGCAAAGATGGCGAAGGTGAGGAATGTTGTATATGTTGGACATGACCAAGAGGCCTGCCACGTCCGATAGGTCTGCCGGGCCGCTGTCTTCATTCTGGATACTGTCGGTATAGAGGTAGAAGAGGAAAGCCTTGACGACCGTGTACGGCTCGGGAATGTGCAATTTCTTGGTGTGGAACTCTGCCATCTGGCTGTTGTATACTCGCACAAAATGCGGCCACCGAGCTTGCAGGATGAGTTTGTGAACATGAATGGGCGGGGACTCGGTCAGCCCATCCCAGTTAGACCCATCTCCAGAATCAATTGCGCGAATCAAACCGGATGAGAGAACCTCGTCATCTTCGCAGTCTCCTGCATACGCTGTGACCACGAAGTCGGTCCCGCCGCCACTCTCTGGCGGTTGATTGAAAAGTCTGGCAAGATCCGCCCCTAGTCCCTTTGACGTTGCTTCGATGGTGTGCCGGGCCGATGATATTGTACTGCGGAGGAGTTCAGGTCGAGACTCGTTGCTGTTATTACCTAGGAACCCATAGCGGCGCAAGTCCACCTCCATTATATCGCTCAGCACTTCCTCAAACCCATTGGGCCCAAGCTCGGTGGCGGTAGGATCTGTAGGACATCCAAGAAGCCATGCCTTGGTGCCATCTTCATTGATGGTGCAGTATCGCCAGCGGTAGCCAGGCTTATAGATCTCGCGTCCTTCGGCAAGCTGCTGCCATCTAAATGTCGTTAGGTCTAGCGCAGATAACGAACACTCGCGTTGAGTGATAGTTGTCGTAGGGGTCTGGAAGTCCAGCAATGTGCCAGAAAACCAGGCGTGGTAGTGGAAGCCGGTATTCTGTACGGGGACGTTGGATCCAGAGAGAAATTTGAGGTGTGAAATGGTGCCTGGTGCCTTTAGTGCATACGAGTTCCGGTAAGAAGGAGGGTTGACCTGGGCTGTACGAGAATTTGCAGCGTATCCTGACGAGCCAACCACTCCCGATTGTCCAAAGGAATAATTTGGCCTCGGCGAGCCAGTCGAGCGGCTGCTCATGGACTGGTGGTCGTACGACCCCATTTGTGGAGGACTCTCGAATGCCGGGCTGCCCTTCAAATCCAGCCACCATATGTCGCTGATTTTCTCGACATCATCGCTCATCCCGCCAAAAACAAACACACGGTTGTCCCTAAACCACCAGTTAGCAAATACACAGCTGTATTGCCTTCATTGGAAGAGCGGGGGAGCAAACCAAATGTATGCCGAGTGGTCAAACCTGGCCACAAATCTCCATGATCTCGACCAGGTATACGTCTTTAAGTCCAGATAGCAGATGTCATCGAGCACTTCGTTCTCGTGGCCCGTCATTCCACCAACAATAAACAACTTGTCCTCGTGTAGGACTGCAGCATGCCGGTATCGACCCTTCGGGATGGGACCCGACACGTGCGGTTGAGTCCAGTGGGCCGTATTGAGATCAAATATGATCAGATCTGACAAATGGGCCCTATGCTCGTTCTCCCCGCCGAATACCAGGAGTTTGTCGCCTTGGTACAAAGTAGCCGTGTGTCCTAGAAAACGACGGGCGGCGCAAGAAGTCAGCTACAAGGCGGTTGTGGGACATTGCTGGGGGGCGGTTGCACATCTCCAGCACACATGGTTCCCATGCTGGGACAAGGCACAATGGCCACGTGAATGCAAGTCACATTTGGGTCGATGATGGAGGGGACAATTGACTAGAAGTAAAAAGGAATTCGCAGGAATTCAACGTCTTACCCATTCGAACCCCCGGAATATCTCCATAGTTGTCAACCAAGCTCCATTGGTGGCTAACGAGGTCGAGACGAAGAACATGGTTGTACACCTCGTCGGTATAATCATCAAAGCCGCCGAACACATATATCTGGTTGCTTCCGCAGTATGTTACTGAAGCATTGACTAGACAGGCTGGTCGCTGACCGAGAGTGCGGATAACCTTTGGTCTATACCCATCCGCCATGTTGCGGGGTTTCATGGGCGAATTGGGCAGGATGTATGTATTGTTTGAGGAGGCACTCGACAGGGTAAGCGCGAGACCGTTCGGGTTACTCAGGGTTAGGGCAGTGGAGGTCAAGGCGGTCGGCTGCTGGTGCGGCTGCTGGTGCGGCAGCTCGTGTTGGGCGGCAGATTGAGGAGGCTGGTGGTGGGTCGACGATACGGATGAGATTCGATTAGTAGGTTGAGGAGGGCCACCAAAGATGGAAGAGTCCTGGTTAGCTAGAGGCGTCGAAGGCTGCGCCATTTGGGGCTAGAAGGAAAGTGCGGCCTGAGGCGGCACTTTTTCGGGGCCGGTTGGCAGATCACACAAATAGCCCATGTGTCGCTATTTTGGGAGCCCCAATGCAAGCATACGAGTCTTGAGTTGGAAGACGAAATTCAGTTTAAAAATCATGCCAAAACGGCTCATGGGATTAACCTCAGACCGCCTAAGATCGTTCTTGGTAGGAAGGTCACAGAGTGCAAATCGGAACGGTGTAGGGGCCCCAAGATTGTTCTTCGGTAAAAGGAAGTCCAGTCGCAAGGTTATTCCTCGGAATAATGACAAATCCCGACGTAAGATTGTTCTCCGGAAGAGCGCGCCGACGGTCTCATGAAGCGATTCAATTGACGAGGAAGTCTTGAGTGGGGCTTAAAGAACGGTGTATGTAATTAATACACTTTGTCCAACCTTGACAAAATAAACTTCTTGCTGTATAGCCCCCGTGTTCTTGCCACTGCCCTTGGGTCGGTATGGACTGGATGCAAGGGTAGATATCGCTTAACTGGATCTGACATTTCTTGGAATCAATGTACTATCGTGCAAGTTGGGATATCGATAAGGCGCTAGAGCCCGACAAAATTCTTAAGATGGCGTTATAATTCTCCCTTGTTGGTACCACCGCTCTTGGGTCGGGCGTGGTCTTTGGGACGTGTTCCATGATGCGGTTATCACCCTCACATTTCCCGGTGGAATTAGGAACGCAAATTCTTAATGAATTGGGTAAAAACATTCTAGTGCTCAAGAATATCGCTATGTGAAGTATTGGCCCGAACTCTCGGTGATGTTATCAGCATCCCGTTCGGCGCTACGGCGTATTTGACATGCCGGTCGACGCTCCATATCCGTGATTCCCCTAAGGTAGGTACCGAGACTATTTATGCGACAAGACAATACGGCGTCTTCGTTGCTGTGACTTCTACCACGATAAAATCGTCAAATTTGAGCATGGTCGGTAGGAGATGGAGAGTATTGCGTCTTTGTCGGGACTTGTTAGTACGTTTCTAGTTCGATTAAATGCATTTTGTCTTACTATGTCCCGGATTCTGATTGCCTTCTGGACACGCACGCATACTTGTGCATTACATAGTTCGTAGGTGTTCTTCAAAAATGTCCCTCTCCGCTTTCGACAACTAGAGCTTTCGGAGTGTATGTTTCTATCGGGTGTTCTCCAAACGGGGCACCGCACTTACTATGTAGCTCTTTCCCACCTCAGCGCTCAACGCAGCCATTCAGCGCTTTCATCATTCGCATGCCGCGCCAGACTGGAAACTACACCGACTCAAACTCTCTGCCGTCGGTGCTTCTGGCAATGCAAAGTGGGTTCTATGGTTTACATTTCCGGTTGGTTTTGTTAACTTCTTGTCGCGGCATCACAAGGCACGGGCCACCACTCGCGATGAGGCCGAGATTGCTAGCTGATTCAGCAGTTGCAGCCGCCGGAGGGGCCGTTGTTGGGGCGAACAGAACAAGTGGGACCTTCACTCGTTGCTGGGCGGTTGTCCCGGAGAGCCCTTAATGTAAACATCCAGTTCAAAAGGACCAGCCCTCCTCACCAGAACGACAATTCTTTTTGATCCAGATCCCCATCACATACACTCACTCCCCTTCCTTGTACCTACATAACCTGTCCTCTAGCACACCCTACAATCCATCTACAGAATCATACAAAAAGCAGGCCTTACTAGAATTTTTTCAAGTCTACTAGGTCTCATTGCTCTGATAGCCATTTGATCGACCACGGACCTGAAGCTATTCTTGGAACCCCGCGCATGACGCCTAATTGCTACTCACCATAGAAGCCTCTACCCATCACTACCCCTATTCTTTCCAGGAACCATCGATTCGAGTATCTCGGAGTATTCCAGCTCGTCATAGTCATCATGGCAACTGCTGCTGTATCAACCCCCATGAAGTCCCATACTGGGCTCTTCTCCACCCGCACTGCTGGCGGTCGCATGCCGCTGACACCATCCCCCCGGCAGGGCTCTGCTGTCAACTCGTCCCCATTCACCCCGGATGAGCAGAACGCGGGCAAGGACTCGTACCGGGGTAAGAGGCTTTTTACCAAGGCTACCCAGCACCGCTCTTCTCACCGCGACTCCCCCAAGTCCAACATTGCTAGGCTAGCCAGCCCGCGCAAGGCCCTCGAACTCGGTGTGTCTGACTTCACACTCGTCGGCACTGGTGTTGGTGCCAAGACTCCCGCTAGTACCAAGAAGAAGGCTCCACTCCGCCGTAAAGCCGAGAAGACTACCGTCACCTATGCTGCCGATAGGTTCATTCCCAACCGCACCGCTAGCTCTGCTCTGGCGAACGGTGGCTCTGGGAAGCTTGAACTGCCCGACCACAAGCGTCCCAGATCTAGCAAGGGAGAGGCTTCTTCAGTGCTGTCTTCCGCTACTGACGATGCCATCGCCGCTCTCGAGAGCTTGGACATCAATGATGAGGAAGACGAGGCAAACTACACCCGCCCTTCACCAAACACCGTCGCCTATCAAGACTCTCTTGCCGACGCCTGTGGTGTTAACTTGAACCAGCGCATCCTGCAGTTTAAGCCAGCTCCTCCCGAGTCGTCCAAGCCCATTGATCTCCGCCAACAGTATAACCGCCCCCTCAAGCCTGCTAGTTCAACCTCTGCTCAGTTCCGTAGGCGCATTGCTACCGCTCCCGAGCGTGTCTTGGATGCCCCTGGGCTCATTGACGACTACTATCTCAACCTTCTTGACTGGAGCTCTGGTAACCAAGTCGCCATTGGCCTCGAGCGCAACGTCTACGTCTGGTCTGCCGATGAGGGTTCCGTTAGCTGCCTTCTCGAGACACCTGCAGATACCTATGTTAGCAGCGTCAAGTGGTCCGGAGATGGTGCCTACGTTGGTGTTGGTCTCGGAACCGGCGAGGTTCAAATCTGGGATGTTGCCGAGGGTGCTAAGGTGCGCAGCATGTTCGGGCATGATACCCGCGTTGGCGTTATGGGCTGGAACAAGCATCTGCTCTCCACCGGCGCCCGCAGTGGTCTTGTCTACAACCACGATGTCCGCGTTGCCCAGCACAAGGTTGCCGAGCTCGTTTCCCACACATCTGAGGTGTGTGGTCTTGAGTGGCGCGCCGATGGAGCCCAGCTTGCCACCGGAGGTAACGACAACCTTGTCTCTATCTGGGATGCCCGCTCTCTCTCTGCACCCAAGTTCACCAAAACCAACCACAAGGCCGCCGTCAAGGCTCTTGCATGGTGCCCTTGGAACATGAACCTTCTGGCTACTGGCGGTGGCTCTTATGATCGTCACATCCACTTCTGGAACACCACATCGGGCGCTCGAGTCAACAGTATTGATACTGGGTCCCAGGTTACCAGCCTTCGCTGGAGCACCCACTATCGCGAGATTGTCAGCTCCAGCGGGTTCCCTGATAACAGCCTGAGCATCTGGAGCTATCCAACCCTCGTCCGCAACGTCGAAATCCCCGCCCACGAGAGCCGTGTTCTCCACAGCTGCCTGAGCCCCGACGGCCAGATGCTTGCTACTGCTGGTAAGTTTTTAATACTCATACTTACAACCTTGTTCGTTGGGGCAGCGGATTCTAACTCCCTAAATTCTTACATAGCTGCCGATGAGTCCCTCAAGTTCTGGAAGATCTTTGAGAAGAAGGCGGGCATGACCTCTGCCGCCAGCATGACTGGTTCCTCTCGGAAGGCCGACATGACCAAACAGATGACCATCCGATAAGCTTTCGCCTACAACATGGCGACGCTATCACGGCCGTCGCATGAACTAACAAACGATTTGTCATTGGCATCGCACAAGGATAAGAACTACCAAGTGATCCTCGAACGATTATGGTAAATGTTGGATTCGATCAATGATAACAACTGCAAGGAGACGACACGGTAGGTATGCCTCGTAGGTAAGGGCACACTTCCGGCATTTATCATGGCGTAGCGTGGGGCTTTGGGGTCTGCATACAGCGTGGAGTTTGGGCTTACGTACGATATCCACCTGTGGACGAAAGGGCTTCAACCCAGGTATTGCGATTTTGGCTTGGTTACGAGTTGATGGCATTAAGGGGTCGCATATTGAGCGCAAGCTGGCTGTTGGGAGTTCTTATTTTGGTGTTTTGCTTGGGATGCAACTTACATATTTGAAAGCTATTGCACTTTACCAAGCTGTAATTGTGTTTTGGCGTAGGGTTAGGGCACTCGATAAAATTGAGAGAAGCACTTAAATTTCAGGGCTTGGACATATGAAGTTGAGCTGTGTTGAATATCTTGTTGGCGTCTCATGAGAGGACATAGATAGTGTTGCATACTACTTACTGGCTACTTCCTGGCTATGACAACCCACCTTCTATGATTGAAGAGACACGTAGATACTAGATAGTATAGAGAGAGCCCGGCATGCTCAGGAGAATAACAACCTCTTTGGCTCTTTTCACTTCTCCTTATTAACTGGAAGCGTAGTTCTGTGTTAAATTTGGTGCAATGTGAGTGGCATTGTTCTAAATTTAACCTCCAAGGTGAAGACTAGCCGTAGGACATTTTCCCCAGCAACATTTATTCTCCCAAATATTTAATAAAATGCTCCCTTGCTCTCTGCATCTCGTACCGCACACAAAATTTGCCTTCCCCCTCCATTAACCGTCAACGGTTCCCATTTACACCCCGGGTTCCCAATTGCTTACTTACATACGGTACCGTAGCAAGTACTGTAATATTTTCTTTGAGAAACCAACGGCTTTCTAAAGGGATCAAAAGAGAGCTAAAGTGCAACGCGAGATTCGACTTGAGGTAGCTGAAATCTAGGGAAGTTTAGGGAAGGACCGTTTTCTCCAGCTGAAACGGAAGGAATGACGTAGATTGGTGTGCCTTCCCACCCATTCTCCACAGCCCACCCAGCTGACTCATCTGGGGCAAGTCCTCTTGAATCTCTAGGCGATTGCCGCCAACCCAGTCAACTTCACCCTTACAACTACCGACCGACACTCCAAGCACGGCCGGCATCAACCGCAGTGCAGCTCTCCGTTTCCCAGTGTCACGCCCATTAACAACCTCATCTACCGCGATAATGTCGAACCAGCAAGTCGGAAATGTCTACCAGCAGATCATAGAAGAGGTCATCAATGCCTCGCGCTCTGATTTTGAGGATCAGGGAGTGGAGGACAGCATTCTGATGGACCTCCGCAAAGTATGTCTGCATGCCTGTCGCTGCCTGCCTATTTTCCTTCCGTGTAATTTTTGTCATGTCTACTTACTCTCGTGGGACGCATTACCTCCCACCACATCGCGTAATCGAGAATTTATCCTCCCTTTTTTCTTTTTTTTCTTTTTTTTTTGAGGCGTCCCTCATATGCTACCTTCAATTAGAGTCACCAACCCAACCACCTATTGAAAACTTGCCTCCCTTTCCGTGACCCTCCTGCTACAACATACTGCTTTGTATGAATTGCTCCTACCCCCCTCCCTCCCGGAGAAGAAAACCAAACATGCAAATACGAATGACTGACATATGCATACCTTAAAATAGGGTTGGCAGCACAAACTCACCTCGCTACGCATCGCCGACTTTCCTTGGGACCCCAAGCCCGAACCTCAAACGAACCCCACTCTACCTGCACCTCAGCAGCAACAAGCTGTTGTCCAGCAGCAACAGCAACAGCAGCAGCAGGCACAACAAGCTCAGCAAGCACAGCAGCCTGCGAACCAGTACACCCAGACCCAGTTGTTACCACAGTCTACCCAAGCCCAGCATGGTTTCGCTCTTCCCTCAACGCCAGTTTCAAACGGCGGAGGCCCCCAGGTGAAGCAGGAACCTAGTGCTGGTGGTCCCTCTGATGCTGTACTAGAGCACCCACCCATCAAGCAAGAGCCCGGTTCCACCACGCCCGTGCCCGTCCCCCAAGCCCGGGCCATAGAGAACCTCAGGAATAAGTACGGTGACCATGCGGCAGGGACTATCAACAAGATTCAAGAGATCAACCATCCGGGAGGGGGCAACTTTACGCATCCCCCAGGCCAGCAGCAGCAAGGGCAGCAGCAACGTCCTGGTGCTCCTCAACAACCTCACCAGCAGGCCCAGTACCATCATGCCCTGACACTACAAATGCAACAGCAAATGGGCGGTCCCAACTCGATGCGACAACACCAGAATGACGGCACCTCCTCTTACCCCGACCTAACAGGGTCGGAAGGAGTACTAATGAGGGATGGGAAAGAGCTTGGACGTGTTGAAGTGGACGGACTATTACACTCGCACATTGCTGCTGCAGGCAGGGAGATGGAAGGCGGGGGGCTGATGATGTCGCTCAAGCCGGCACCAAAGGGCACGTTGAAGGCAAGGAAGCAGGAGTTAAAAGGGTTCGGCGGTCCTTTACCCACAGCGTCTGCCGTAACGCCGTCGACATCCTCCGCCGCCAATCCTGGCCGCGATCAGGTTGACGGCCCGATGGACGAGGACGATGACGAGCTTATCAACTCTGATCTCGACGACTCAGCGGATGATAAGGACTCCGACGATGACGACGACGAGGGAGGAAATGTCATGCTTTGTGTTTACGACAAAGTGCAGAGGGTGAAGAACAAGTGGTACGTCCGCAAGAGCCTATATCATCATTTTCAAAGTCTCAAGCATCTCTCGCGGACTCGATACTAACTACGATATTCCTATAGGAAATGCACTCTCAAGGACGGAGTACTCACTGTCAACAGTCGTGAATACGTATTTCATAAGGCCCAAGGCGAATTTGAGTGGTAACGCACCACTTAATCAACAATGCCCATGACAAGGTTTTCTTCGAGGTGTTTGAGTCGCCGAAGATGTTCCCCACCAAATCGAAACTCTCCCTAGCGGAGAAAAGGACAGCTAAGGGATCAGTTGGGGATGCTGGGTCTCTAGTCTAGCGGTATCGGCCTATGTCCTGGTGTGAGATGAGGCTCTTATGATATCCGACTAGGCCGCCTTTAGAGCCGGCGAGCAGGGCGAGCAGGGCGACCTGGAAGATGAGAGGTCTGTTTTGGGGAGCTGGCCTCGGACAACATGCAGAATGGGTTTTACCTCTGCAAGGCACATGGGAGGTGCATGAAGTTCCTTTAGAGGAGAAAGCGTGGGTTATGGGGATTGCCACCAACGAATCTCTTTTTTTTTTCCTCCTTTTCTTTTCATTATGATTCCCTATCACGGCCTCACGGATAGGATGGATACGGTTGGTGGCTTAGGGAGGTTGGGAAATTCTAAAAATTCAAAACCCGGCGTTGTTTTCTGCTTTGCCGTTGTGTTTTCGTGCGATTCAATACTTTGATTTCTCCTCGGCGTTGCTTTGTTAAATGACATTGATCCTTTGTTTTTGCCCCCTCCCTTCTTGTTACTCCAGACGGCAAACGCTAACTACCTGCGTACATAGTATTTTCCGATTTTTTTTTGTATTTCATCAAACCATCCATCATCAATCATGTTTCATTGTGATTTTTCTGCTGCTCCTCCTCTCTCTTTCCTTGTCTATGTGAACACATTTCTGTTAATTTTGACGATGGTGCAGATAAATATAGTTTTGTGTGATAGTGGGCCACGTTTTATTATTTTGAAATCGAACAGCAGAGAAAGAAACGGGCGATTGGTAGGTGTTAGAAACAGATTCTCCATACGTGCTCCTGGGAGCCGATTATTACGTGGCCTAGAGACGAAATACCTAGCAGTGATGGTGGGAGAAGTAAAAAAAAAAAAAAAAAAAAAAAAAAAATCCTCACGGCGAAAAGATCTTTTGTTTTCGAAATATCCATCCGAGTCTTCCGGCCGTTTCCTCACCCAGGAGGATCCCGACTCGATCGTCTCATGCATCAATACTACAAGTACACCCTTCTAAATATTGTCAGGCCACATCATATATCAAGGGAACAACACTGGGACAACATAGATATCAGGCGGTGGTGTTTAGTCGTTGGTAGTGAGGCAGATTATGACATACGTGCTCCCTCCTAAAGTTCCTTTCCTTGCACAAGCCTCGGTACAACTCTCTAATATCCTTCGTGCATGACCTATCAAGTTCCATGTCTGTAGCAACAACACAGGGCACCGCCAAAAAATACCCATTCTTGCACATCTATATGTATATCTGGGGTAGACAATTAGGACATCATTCCGCCCGAGCTGTTCCAAAATTCAAACAAGTCTTGTAGTAGGAGTGTTGTCATAAAGAACCTATAATGTGCCAATAAACAGAGAGAAAGTCCCCTCCTGGCTCTAGCCTCATACAATGCGTGAAGACCCAAAACCGCCCCAAGGCCCCAAAATGTTTGAGACTGCTCTTGCCCAGTAATATACCCTGAAGTCTGGATTTTTCAAAGCGCCCCTAGGTGTTATACATTCCCCACGCTAAATGCTAAATGCAGAAAAGAGAACAGAGTGCTAGCTGCTGTAAAAAGATTTAAAAAAAAAAAAAAAAAAAAAACTAGCTAGAAAGCGACTTGAAGAACGGAGTAAGGTGAAAGCCCCGTAAAAACTACTGGTGTGAAAACCTTATCCCGTCCTTCCTTCTCCAACTCATTTCATGTCGTCATACTCTTGGTTGGTGGGTGGAGTCAGAGTACTAGCATCGGTATTCTTAGCCTGTTGCGAGCAGCTCTCCCCATAGCGATCGCTCGCCGCGTCACGAAACCTATCCTTCATGAGGAGGGATCCAAGCTCATCTCCAGAGGATATATTCGCCAGATCCGAGATGGCGGCAAGAGCTACAGCGCTACCGGCTACACTCGTCGCTGAGTTGGCTGCCATCGTAGGCCCTTCCGGCTCTCCCATTTGCTCCGAGTTTACGTCGGATGCTAGCCGGACAGTTTGGATGCCATCAGTTTTCCCTCCAGTGGAACCATCACCATTCAAACTTATCGGGTTATCCACAGAGCCAACCCTGGCAAAAGTTGGCAGGGGTAGAGTGCTGGGAGACGGCAGCCAAGGGCTGCTACTAACACTCCCTCTCTCAAGCATTGGTCTTGCGCTCGGATTGGCATCCAGTATCTCAGTATCGGCGACAGTGGCAATAGTTGACTCGGCAGTCATGGTAGGCATCGTTACCAGGGGAGTTGCCGTCCCGGCTAGGGACAATGGGGGTGGGATTTCCGAGACTTTCCCACAGCGTTCGCCCTGTTCACCTGCCGAACATTCAGAATTTGTTGTACCCGTGCTGAATGAGCGACGAAGTTGTGTCCCACCAAACGAACCACCGCTAGTAGCTCCTCTCCGTCCCCTTCTTCCTCGCTGTAGTCCCCACCTCACGAGCATCTTTTCGAGGATCTTGCTCTGTACGGGCTTGCTCAGGTAGTCATCCATCCCCGCTCTGGTACATTTCTCTTGGTCTCCCTGGATCGCACTCGCCGTCATGGCTACGATTGGCACATTCTGTACGAACGTACGGTACGGGATGTGGTGGCGCAGAAGGTGGGTGCATCTGTACCCGTCTATAACCGGCATTTGCACGTCCATCAGGATGATGTCTGGCTTTTTCTGCTTTCCGTTCCGGGCATCTGTAAGGTATTCGAGAGCCTGCTTGCCATTCCATGCAGCATCAACGGTGAATCCCAGCTTGCGGATCGTCTTGATGGCAATCTGCTGGTTGATTTGATTGTCTTCGACCACGAGAATGTGCATCTTTGCTCGTTCAGACGGGGATAAATCTTCAGCATCGCCGAGTGTGACGGTTCTCAGGGGCGATCTGCCTTTGTCTTGAGCCGCCTCCAACGTCGGCGTGGTTGCCACGTTCATCGGGTCCGGGTCAGAACCAGAATTGCACGACACAGATATGTCGGACTGGAGGCGCTGAGGAAGTGCGTCGACACCCACCACGCCTATCTGGGGTCCCTGCGGCTTGTTGAAGGGAATCCAGAATGATGCTGTCGTTCCACACCCTAACTGGGAGTCAAGTGTGATCCTACCATGCATCAAGCCCAAGAGGTGTTTGCAGATGGTAAGGCCAAGTCCCGTGCCGCCAAATCTCCTCGCAGTTGATGGGTCACCCTGACTGAATGGTTGGAACAACCGCTTGCGCACCTCCTCTTCAAGCCCTATCCCGGAGTCCTCCACCACAAACTTGATCTCGATCATTTCGGCTGTTTCCCTCTCTTTCGCCACACAGAATTTGACATAGCCGTTGTTTGTGAACTTGATGCTATTAGTCAACAAGTTGACAATGATTTGTCTCACCCTTCCGGGATCGCCCATCACGGTGAGGTCTTGGCAGACGTCTGGTGAGATGTGCGTCTGGAAGTCGAGAGTCTTTTGGGCTGCCGAGAAGCTCAGCATCTTTGTCACTTCCTGCATCACTATTGGTAGCGAGAACTGGATTTCTTCAATGTCGAGGTGGCCTGATTCCACTTTGGAGAAGTCGAGAATGTCGTTGATGACGGTCAAAAGAGCAATCGCGGATCGCTGAATGTTCAGGGCACAGTCTCTCTGCTCCTGGCCAAGCTCGAGATCCAGGAGCAGTTCAGACATGCCGATAACCCCTGTAATAGGAGTTCGTATCTCGTGTGACATCTGTGAAATTCCCTATGCGTTAGTACGATACGTGAATATCAGGGGTGAAGATGTGATATTTCTCACATTTGCTAGGAATTGGCTCTTCAGACGGCTAGCTTCCTGTGCTGCCGCCTCATTGGCCACGAGCTTTTGCCTTAGCCTTGACTGCATCAGGAGCTCCCCTTCTCTAGTCTTCAGCTCCGTCACGTCTTGAATGACACCTATCACGCCTTCGATCCCATCCGTGTTGCGGTCTGGCTTCTCTTTCTTGGAAGAATTTTGGAAGATGGGGAGGAAACGAGTCCTATACCACCGCCCGTTGAGGGAGTGTTCTGTTACCTCATCTTTTCGCCTTCTGCTCAGAATGTCGTCGATAGGTTTGAGGAAGTCGATGGAGTCAGTTTCTTGTTGCGGATACAGACCACCAAAAACATTTTCGATGGGTTTGCCCATGTACCAACTACCCATCCCGGACTCGGCCCTGTTGCAAGCCCCATCCGCGTCCCATATGAGTGCTCCCTCGAGCATCGTCACCTTGCGATCGACGTCTACAGTGAAGATTGTTACTTGGGCATGGGCAATAACATTGATCAGTCTTTCTCTCATCTGCCTCGCATCAAGTTTGGCTTGCATCGAGTCATGAATGTCGGTCGAAGTACCTGTTCAATGACCTGCGTGGTTAGTTTTTGACTTCCTCGGGTTGCTTCTCAAGGGGAACACCTACCAAACCATCGCTCAATACTTCCCGTGTCAGGGTTGATCAAGGGCATTGCTCGTGCAATCATCCACCTATAATTCCCTTCCGTATCCCGGCACCGATATTCCGTCATAAAAATGTTGCCCGTTTTGAGACTGTGCGTCCAGCGATCAACGCATTCAGGTATGTCGTCTTCGTGAAATGCATTTCTCCACCCCCAGCCCATACACTCCTCGGGAGTCATGCCGGTGTATTCATACCATCGACTATTGAAAAAGTCGGTATAGCCGTCGGGTTGACAGCACCAAACCTGTTCCGAGCGAGTCAGTATCCTCAATGTAAATAAACGTTACATCGAACTAGGCCAACAAGAGCTTACTAATTGAGGCATGGTATCGCATATGAGTTTGAATCTCTCGTCGTCTCGCTGTTTGATCTGTGTAATTTGCTGGGTGAAGTCGGTAATGTCGTTGCAGGTAAGAAGTCCGGCAAGGAACTCGCCTGTTTCCGGATCTGTTAACGGTCTTCCGAGGCAGGAGTAAACCGTCTTCTTCCCTGCTTTATTGTACATTCCAATTCTCAAATCGTCAAAATCTTTCTCCGTTTTGAGCAATACTGAGATGGGAAACTCAGTTACGTCGAGCGTTCTCGAGAAATCTTCGCTGTAGACGGTCCAGTTCGTAAGCTATGTCGACAATTGTGTTAGTGTCGGACATCCGATGAAGTAGGATATAGGGGTTTGCCATGTAGTATTTCAACTACGTACTACCTCCTCGCCATTTCCGGGGCTTGTCGGCTCCATCATTTCTCGGGCGGCTAGTCACGGTCAGAATCATCCCGCGACAATCTTACGCTAAAAGGGCACACCTTTGTTTGGAACGGCAACACTCTCATCCTTCCACATTGCAAAAACCGGGACCGGGACATTATCGAGGAGCCCGTCCTTCATTAGGGTCATCTTTTGAAGAATACTGGGCGAGTTGTGCATCGAAGCCGCGCTCGGAGGTCCCATAGGAGGGAAAACGGTGGAGGACATGCTGACTGCACTGGGGCTTCCTCTTATCATAGGCGAGTTTGAGCCGCGGCTTGAGGGAACAGATGAGGAACTGGTGTTGGAATACAATAATAACGGCTTCCGCTCGGATGAATCGCTGCCATGCGCACGACCGGGAGCTTGCCGCTTGGGGGCAACCATGGTGGCGGGCGATTCCGAGTGGGTAAAGGTGAGGGTGAAATAAGTTTGCCCTTGGTCAAGCTCCCACACACTAATTATCATCTTAGCATGAACTTGCTGTAGTTTAGCATCTTTCAACGATGGCGCTCTAGGCTCGAGCCCAGCTTTAGCAGCATCCTTTCCCAGCACGACAACGTCTACAGCCGTGTTTTGCTGCGGTAAAAAGGTGATCGACTCTGCAGCTTCGCGTCTCTTCCTGAAGTCGGAGGTGATGGAGTCGAGCAAGTTCTCCCAGCTGATCCAAAGGGGACGGCCATCTTGCAAAACGTCGATTCCAACTTGGGCCAGAGTTTGCCCACGGAGTCGCTCAAGGACGGTGGATTGGAGCCCGTGCTCGTCGACAGATGGATCCATCGAGAGAAGCCTCCCCATGGCCTCGTTTGCTAGCACAACGGTTTTTAAATGGTCAAGCACTAGGACGGGCATGGGAAGCAGTGTGAGTGCTTCAAAGGCAATTTGACCCGGACTGACAAAAGGCATCGAGAGGTGGAAGGCGCCAATTCCAGGGGACACCCGCTTTCGCGAAGGAGACATTGGAGATTGAAGGTCGTGGATATCGGCTGAGCGTTTACGTTCATGAGGGGGAATGTCAAAACCTTGGACGGAGTTTGGTCTAGGAGAGAAGGGAATAGAAGTAGTCGTAAAAGTTCCTGCTGCTGCTGCTGCTGCTGCTGTGGTCGTGGTTGTTGTTTCTGCTGTGAGATGGACTTCGCAGCAGCTTTCGATCTCGGTGAGGAATGGTGGCGCGGGGTGGGACGAAGCTTCGGTAGAGCCGCCAACATGCCCGGCTGTTGTCGTGGGTAGAGGTGGCTTCCGAGGATGTGGTCGTGGATGAGGAGAACCCATGGTTCAGAGAAGGTCACGACGAGGATGATAGACAAGAGTTTGGGAGGGGGGTGAAAAAAAGTATTGGGCGATTATGGGGATGATCAACGGTTGGGAAGCTCTTGTTGGGGCATAGTCTGGGCGACTATCAGTCAAGGTGTCTGAGGAAGGGGTGGCTATCCTGGCGCTGGCGCAACAGCGCGAGACTTATCGGTGACACAACATCGGGAGAGAACGAGCAATAAGACGGATTGGGGTAATTCGGGGCGCCGAGGGAGGAGGTATGGTGAGGATGACGACGGCCGGACGAGACCAAAGGAATGATGCTCTTTACTATGCACCCAACTACCACAAGGTCAAGACGATGCTCGACGTTTGTGCGAAGAATGCACAAAAGGAGTGGACAGGGAGGCCCGGTCTTGGCGGTGGTGGCTTTTTCTCTGGCTGCTTGTCTCGTCGGATCTCCGAGGCCTGTTCTTAGAGTGACTGATGTTGGAGGGGATTTAATCTGGTATGCTATGGATGAACCGGCTCAAAACGAAGAATAGAGCTCGGTAGGTACGGATGCCGGATCCAATATGTGGGGAGTTGATCGACTAGCGTACACGCTCTTTCGAGAAACAACAATGTGTTACAATAATGACAATTATTGTTTTCTCTCGTGTTGTACGGAGGCAAGACGAACTTGGACAAAAAATTCAGGAAACAATCATCAATTGATGGCTGCCAAGATAATTAAATGGACAGTGGGCTTTCGAGCTGAGGTTGGGCATGGGTAATTATTTCTCAGGGTCATCGATTCCATTCGAAAATCGGGATCGCTCTTCCTTTCATTGCTTCTTTTCTTGTCAATTGCACCCCAATAGCACGCACGCTGGCTCCTGCCCGCATGCCTGTAGGCTACCTAGTCCAGTCAGTAAAAAAGGGTCCACGATGGTCTAGACTAGTCTAGGAGCTCTTGGCCCCCAGGTTCCACTTCATACTAGGAAAAGCGCCTCCAAGTACCTTCTTCGCACAGTTTCCAAGTATTGGTACATCATGGTCCATTTCCTGCAGGCGTAGCGTGTCCACCTCCGCGAAGAATCGCAAAGTATATTATTAGGTCATACTCTTTGGCTGCTCTCCCTTCTCGCTCTTCTCCCCTCGTGCAAGATGGCTTTTGACTGTTGGGGTGCAAAAGTCACGATAAGGACCCTACGTGCATGTATGCTGATGTTACTTTACAGTCCTGGGCAATACGAATTGCGAGAAGAATTCGGCTACACCTCCGTCGCTTGTTACGAGTACCCAGTGTCTTTGCAGCGTGTGTTACGATGCGACGCCTGGGGGACCTGATTGTCCAAACACCAAAAATGCCATGTAGGGCAGTTGGGAAAATCTTTCGGATGAATGGACAGAAGAACATGCCCCCAGAGAATAATTTATACGTCTTCACGATACCGATATGATGGAATGGTGATGGGCAAGGGGTGCATTTGCAGACCTTGGCAATCGGGAAAGAGGGTGTGGAGCATGTGCCGTGGTAGCATCATTTCGCCATCCCAGGGTCTAGCTCCACAGGTCCCTGAATCTCGATATCGCTCAAATAGAGGTCGAATCTCTCACATGCATACTATGTACATGCACACATAGTACTTAGTACACTTTGTTGTGTTCCTTAGAATTTATGACACTTTTAGTGCATCGCGAATTCGTACTTGCCTAGGTGACTGTCAATCGGAAGTTCGGTTGCAATCGAGGCGTTCTTGGAGCTGGGTCTAGATCCCTGTGTTGGCGGGACCGCTCCACAGCGAGGGTGTGTTGTGGTGGGGCTAACTTTTCTTTCCGTTGCAGGGTGCTTTCCGCTATGGCTTTCATTCTTCCCACAATAAATTGAACTATCAGTATGAACACGATTTAAACACGGAAAACAAAGAAAGAAACAAGGAAATAAACTCTATTCGGAAGTTGAGGCCCTGAGGAAAGCACAGAGACCTCAAGCTTGGTGATGTACAAAAGAGAGCTGAGTAAGGCCCATGGATGGACCATGAACCATGAACCACGATCCCCGAGACGCATCTTAGCATTAAAAACGATATGGTAGGTGTGTGCTTGTCCAGCAGTGTCTTTGGTCTCTTGCTTTAGAGGAAATAGATGATCCGATCCAATCACCTTACGGTCCTATGGGGAACCCGGCTGGATTGTGCCTTCACTATCGGCCAATCTTGCCGTGCAATACAACGAATTCATCCACGAATGGCAAGTTTGTACCTGTGAGGTTGGAGGGACAATTGCTCACACCGCTACCCTCCCCCACTTCTCCGTTCAGTGTCGCGAAAGATATTTTACGGAAAATATATGGAATTTGTCTGTTAGATGAACTTATCGAGATGCCCTTAGGTCTCTCTCTGGCCTTGTAGGACTCTGTTCCTCTGCTCCTTCCCCAGCCTGCGCCAAGACCGCTGAATCGAGCTCCGTGGGACAAATCATAATGATCTAATAAGATCTCGGGTTTGCCGCCCCGGCCAGGGAAAGCTGCTAGAAGCATGATGCTGGCCGAGCTAACATCCCGTCCCCCACGGCCAATTGGAAATTTCTTCAAGGATCGTTATTACCGTTCCAAACCCGTTGGTGCAAGATTCCAGCAGAACTTTGCCATTCCTGGAAGAAACAGTCCTGAAAAGGCTGGAGCTGTGTAAGAGTCTGGAGCAATTATGCTAGGTGGTATCTGCGAATGGTTGCGATCACGTCCACAACTATAGTCAGTCTAGCCCACTCGCTGCTGGCTACGGATTCCTGCATATATTCATACCTCCGTAGGACCACCTACAGTACTTTGGATGTTGCGAATTAGACACGAAAACTTCCATCCGTCGCGGTGGTCTTGATTGCTCCTGCGGCATGTATAGATGCAGAGAGGTAGTGGCACCCGGCATGTCCGCAATCGCTGTTGCTTCCCATGGGTAGGTGGATGATACACTGCAGCGTGCTCCTTCCAGAATTTTCAGTCAGACTCCAATAGATGTTGGCCATATCCGGGGTAGCACCTACTGACGCCGGATCTGCAGTACGTTCAACGGGAAGGAATGAGGAGAGGAGATGGTTCAAGTTCTGTGAGAGGAGGGGCAAAGGGGTTGAAGAGAAATCCAGAGGCTCATCCTATGGCCTATCCAGACCCCCCGGAAGCTCGGCCATTCCTCAAAGACTCGGTTTATTGCCTCCGGCGCGCCATCCCTGACTCGAGTATGGCGAGGTCTCATTCGACTGTACAGCAGTTCCCGCGTAAAGACTGGAGTAGACCCTCTTTTGGCTGGTTCCGACTGTGGATCGTGGCCATGAAAGCAAGCAGCAGGAAGCTATATCGCGCCTTGAGTCCAAAACAAACCCCTGTCCGCATGAGTCGGCGTATGCAGAACTGGACGGCAGATGATCGTATGCCAAGTCTCTTGGCGGCCCCTCGACTTGGCAGCAAAGGGGCTGCAATATATTGATCACGTGTAGATGCTCACTAACCAAATCGCAACATCCGCGATGCCATCGCGATGCTAGGGACACGGGCGCGGGAAGAAAGGTCGCCAGGTTTCGGCATGTCTCACACCCTCTATTCATTGCGTTTCCACGGCTCAACTCATATCGAAACCACCGCTCTATGCTAGCTCGTCAATTCTCCTCTGGCTTTCGATTGCAAATCGCACTCGAGGTCACTCCCGAACCCTCCGAGACAATCCAAGCGCTGCAGGCATCCGTCAGTCTGCACTCTTCTTCCTCTGCGGCGGATCGGCCGCGATGCCAGGCCTTATCGTCCGACACCGAGTTTCCGGCCTCCTTCTCCTGCTATGCATCCCCATCGGCCTGTTCCTCTTCTTCTCGCAATACGCCCGCACTCACTTCTGGCGGGATCCGACGTCCGCATACTTCGATGCGTCTCGTGCGTACGAGCGGCGGTACACGGCCCGGCGATTACTAGACACGAGCGAGTTTGTCGACAGATACAATGTAACATCTAACTCGGGCGGAGGTGCTCCAGAATTTAAACGCCATGCGCAAGATGGGGAAGCCCCATTTATGTGCATCGGCATGAACACCATCATCCGGCCGTCGGGGGAGGTGTACGCACGCAACGCACTCGGAAGCGTACTTGCCGGCATGTTGCAGGTCGAGCGAGATCAGATCTTTCTCATGCCCATGATAGGCCACATCAACGCCAGTCTCCATCCCATCTTCACCGAGCCATGGCTATCCCGGGTCGCCGACCGAGTCCTCACCTATAAAACGAGCGAGACCTTGCCGCCCAAAAAGTACGAAAGGATGGAACATCTAGAGCTCGAAAGGCAGAGGACGGGCCATGCAGACAGAGAAAAGCACCTCGCAGATTATACCCATTTGCTGCGAGTGTGTGCGGAGACCGGGGCTGCTTACGTCACCATGCTGGAGGACGACGTGTTGTTGATGGACGGGTGGTTCCACCGCACCAAGAATGCGATCGAGGCTCTCAATCGGCTGGCAGGTGGTGGAGAGGACTGGTTCTACCTTCGGCTCTTCTACACGGAAGCAAATTTCGGCTGGCAGAGCGAGGAGTGGGGCTGGTACGGAACCTACATCGCCCTCCTGGCCGTCATTGCCTACGCCCTGTACCGCATCATCTTGAATCACACCAGCGAGTCGCGGCGGGAGACGGCGCTAATCCAGCAAAAAGGCTCTTCTCTGGCCATACTCGCCGGCGTCGTGATGACTTTTGTCTTGGGCGTCGTGTACGTGTTTCGATCGGGAAGGCTATCGATTTTTTCCCAGCCAGAGGGCGTGATATATATGCCCATGTACGGCTGCTGTGCGCAGGGGATTGTGTATCCGGCGTCAAAAATCGAGCCCCTGACGGGGTGGTACGAGAAGAATCGCATTGGGTTCGTCGACACGTTGGCGGAAAGGCTGGCAGACGAGAAGCCGGATGGGTTTGATATCGGTACCAGGTGGGGTATCAACCCGGTGCTGCTTCAGCACGTCGGAGGGAAGAGTAGTAAAGGTGATGGCTGGGCGGCTGACCAGTTGTGGAACTTCAAGTTTGAGGATTATGACCCCGAGGTGTTGAGGTGGGAACATGAGAGTGCTGTGGCAGCACTGGAGGGACATGGCGAAGGAAATGGTAATGAGGGGACAGCGTAAGCTTCGGGAACTTCTGGACATGGGAATGCATTTTTAGACATTTGGTTTGACATGTACCTACCACTGTAAGGAAGCTTATTTGTTGTTGTTCTTGCATTAGCTAGACCGTAATGTTGTTAGATCATGCATATACTATGTACCTCAATAGCGCTTTGGTTTATGGGATGGATGATAGATTTGCTAGTTTAAAAGTATTAGATCACGACCTGGGCTGCTTGAACCAGTTGGAGTACTGATTGCCGCAAGTTGATTACCGGGGTGCTCAGGGCTAATATGTACTGTAGCTGACGTGGGTGGACGCTCCCATAAACTGTAACTCCGTGCCGCCGTTAAATCCACAATTTGTTTCGCTAATACATATATTGAACGATCTTATATTCTGCGCCGGAACCTGAAGTATCAATATCCATGAGTTGCAGCACAGAGTCCACACCAGCCCCTCGGTATACCATGATGTGTTGACTGCTATCAGCTATAGCCTATTAATAAGGTGAGTTGGCTCTTTCTCTTGGCGTACATACATACTATGCGGGCTGCCTGCAGTACATACCTACTAACGTACCAGGCCCTTTGCCAAAATAACCGGGAAACCTTTTTTTTTTTTTTTTTTTTTTGCTTTGAAGCATGGCCAGAAATATCACCGCAAAGTAGTTAGCACCGGAGGCACTACTTCAGATATCCATGGAAGCATTTCTGGAAGTACCAATTGCAGCGCCAGCTAGAGTGGCGTCCAAAAGCAAAACAGTTTCCCGGTCATTTTGCCAACCGCTTGGAAACCCCTCTCCAATCGACGGTGTAATTAATAGGCAGGTAGCTAACTGGCACCCGCAAAGGACGTGGGAAGCGTTGTTTGGGATCGTTTTTGAAGTTCCCGCCAGGGCAGGTAAGCACGGAGATGTATATATCCATCACTTTGGTACTCAACGAAAGGGCTCGTCCTGAATCCTTTTTTTTTTTCATGCTGCAAGTTCCTCGCCACGGAAAAGATGTATTGTGTTTTGCAGCGGGCTGATATCGATGGTCAGAGGCAGAAAGCCACCCCATGGCTTCCGTCTTGCGCCTTTAAGTCATATAGTCCGGATTCGCGGCTAACTACACAGTAGTAGTACGGATAGGTAGCCTAGGCTATGTTGAGTTGATTCATTTGATTTGTAATATATATTTCACCGGTTTCCAGAAAAAGGAGCTTTTGATATAAGTTAGGCATATCGTAGTGAGTGCGCAACTGACTGGCAAATGCTTCTGACCTGGGATAAATCTGCTCTGTAAACTATCTAGAGAATGAATCTCGCTGTAATGTTCGAACAACGACAACAGCTAGTATGTGGACGGGAATGGCGGTGGCAGTGACGGCAGCGAGAAACGAGCAGCGACAGAATGACGATAGAGGCTGGAACTTTTGTCGGCCGGGAGATACCTGCTCTTAGCAAACTACCATTAATCAATCATGTCGTATATTAGGGAGGTAGTCGATCCGTTAGTAGGGTTAAGAGCGATAGGAAACCACTGGTCTACTCGTCGGCGAGTAAATTCCAGAGATTGGAGGTATTAGTTGATTCGAAGCATTGGCGGTAATTTGTAAAATACGGTGGCAGCGAAAGGCTACGGCAGGAAGTCGGCGCTTTTGACTATCGCGATCGCGACAGTAGCAGCTACTGTAGCAGGCTTAGGTTGGATCATCGTGAAGCAGACATATGGATAATTGGGTTATATCTCGCATCAAGCTAGGCGATAGAAAAAATGTCGCGATCTAGTCCCACGGGAGCGACATTTCTCAGGATAGAAACAACCTAGCCCGTGGGCTTGGCGGGGTTTGGGGATCTTCGTGCTTGAGGGGAATTCTGGCCGGTACTTCATGTTTTCAATTGATATTAGAGGTCATTAGGCCTATAACATCGTGTTTGGCTGGATGATCAATCGAAGTCGGCTAGTAGTATTTAGATAGTGTATCCGGTACGTGGCTGTCTGGGTCCTCGATTAGTGGAATCTGCATATAATATTGGTCTCCCCACGCGCCATTATACTGCCAAGTGGGTAACAAAAATCACCACTGGAAATACCATTGGAACCATTCCTGGAACCATTCCTGGGTGCTTTATATAAACCAACATCCATGGGTGGGTTAATCGCCCCGTACGGCAAGATGGGCTAATTTACGTCTCAACAGCTTTCATAGCATAGAATGCTGAGGTAGATCCTTAGGCCATATTAGAATCAAAGCGCCAAAGACTGACCGAACCTCTCAACCATAAAAAGATCCTACAGTATCTGTCTCGCTTCGCCTCTCTTGCCTCCCCACAATAGTAGTCGCACGCGGTCGCTAGCGGTTGGCCAATCCACTTGTGGGCAATAGCAACGGCTTGTGTAGTATTATCCTGCTAATGACCAATTCTGCGTCTATAACCCGCACACGGAACAAAAAAGTGGGCTGGAAGCCTGTCATAGGCACGGCTATGGACGAAGAGGCACATGGAGGAATTCACCTCCAGGCTCAGATTGAGACCTTAGAGCACTGCACCCATATTCCACCTGATGAACTGATTTTTTTTTTCCTTCGCCCCGCCCATCGGTAGGTATGCAGCGTACTTACTACCACCTCCCGCTTCCACTACTAAAAATACGCGTGTGCATGCATGTGTATGTGCTGTATGTCCATCTGCAGACTGCATCTTATCTGGTCTTGTCGGCGCATGTCGGTGGGGATTATCGGAGCTTCCCCTTGCTTCCCTAGCTGCGATAGCCCACCCCAGTACTATGCATACTTCCGAAAATCCGGGAGAATATTTACCTGCCGTGTCTGCATTGCTATGGTCATGGTTTTAGGCATACGTCCTCATCCACCAACCACCCCCCCCCTCCCCCCCCCCCGGGCATTCTGATGCTGTGGGGCTGATTTGAAAAATCCCGATGCAACCTTACCCAGCACGGTACTCTCCGGATCTCGTCTTCACCATCCGGATCTTGAAAGCCTCCTACGGCTCTCTTCTCTCGAAATTCCTTGATGGAGGGCCCCCCCTAGCGTTTCCACCTCGGCACCCACTACCTAGATCTTGAGTGCCCCTGACTTTGTGAGTCGCAACTGCCGGAGCAGTCACTCCTCATAGGCGGCTGTGCATGTTGTGCTTGATGGATAGACGAACCGTATTTTCATTCAAGTCGGGGACAAAATAAGTCGCCCGCCTCGACTTGGTGTTCGCACGTGCCGCAGATGGAAGCACCGCTCGACGTATTAGTGGAAGCATCGGCGGAAGCATCAGTGGAAGCATCACTAGAAGCATTATAAAAGTTATACAGTTTATTATCCACGAAAAGAATGTTGCTTATTACAGCGAGACACTTATTTTGTCACCGACTTGCCACCTTCAAACGGATAGCACTCCCATCTTAAATGCATATTGAGACGGCAGGCGCCACCAGAACCTTTCATAGACCATGGCAACCTCGAGAAGTTCGTCCCATTATAAACTTGTGGAGCCTCACCCAGATCTGTAGCAACTAACCAACCCTCAGGCTCTATTTTATGTGAAGCAGACTAAATAGTGCTACCTGCAGTAGATGGGGAATACTCACTCTTCACCCACCCTGCCGACTACAGGGACCTCTCCATCCCGAATATCTTTCATGCTCCTCGTACACACCATTTAGTGGTCGTCTTTGAACCTTTTTCTCCCGGCCCTTTCGATTCATTCTCGGTAGTTTGACCTGTGCAACCAGCGAATGTTTCCTAAACCTCTCGCTAAAGGGAAGACATCGATAAACAGACCACTTTTACTTTTGGTATTAGTGGGAATTCGGACCGGCCCACCATATATCGTTGTCTTGCTAGGTGTCTTACCTTCGGCAGTCAAGGATCCCTAGACTAGGCTATAAAAATGAAGCTCTCTTAGATTATAGCTCTAGTCCTTGCGGCAGCCGAAGTATCGACGGCGAATCCTCTCACTGCTCCCGCGGCAAAGTCTATGGGTCATCTGGTAGCGCAGCCGCACAAGCGCGCACTGCTTGAGATTCAAGTTCTTGAGGGTCAAACATTCAAGATTGGGCAAATCTCCAATCCGAATTTTCGCGGGGCAACGTTCGCGACGGGGCTCTTAGACCTATTCCGCGCCTACTCCAAGTTTGGGATTATGGTTGTTGATTCTGACAGTCTCGAAAAGCTGCTGAAGATTCTGTGAGAGCTTGGGCTTCTCCCCTGTGATGTCGGCGGTGAGAACGGCGGCGGTGGGGATAACAATGGAGGTAACAATGGAGGAAACGGCGAGGATGTCACGGGCGGGACTGGCGTTCTTCCTGGTGGCGACGAAAACAGTCCTGTTGACTTTGACGATCCGAGTTTCAACGGTACTTTGCCCGACGACAACGACGATGGAGCTGGTGAGTACTGCCACGCCTAGAAACAACGAGACGTTCTCCCCTTGATCGAAAAAAAAATATTCTCCCGCCGGTGGCCCCCATCTCACATCCATTGCATGCAGGCGACGTGGATACAATTCCAGACGCAAACGACAAACAGTTCCTTTGTCCGGTGCAAATCGGCACCCCATCCCAAACCCTCAACCTTAATTTTGATACTGGTTCGTCCGTCCTGTGCGTTTTCAGCACCGAGACACCCGCCAGCCAAGTAACGGGCCAAACACTGTACGACCCGTCCCTTAGCTCAACATCCCAGGAACTAGAGGGCGAGGCGTGGAAGATCCGGTACGGTGATGGTAGTGGGGCCAATGGAGGTGTTTACTTCGACACCGTGCCAACCGGGGGCATCACGGTCGAGAACTAAGCGGTCGAGGTGGCCCGAAAGGTATCCGGCACGTTTTCTGCAGACGAAATCAGCGACGGCCTGGTTCGTTTCAGCCGACACAGCAAAGCACCTTCTGGCAGAATGCCCTTCAAACTTTGGCCATGCCGTTGTTTTCTGCCAACCTCAAGGCCCAAGCCGCAGGTAACTACAATTTTGGTTTCATCGACCCGACCGAATTCACCGGAGAAATTTCGTTTGTTCCTGTAAACACTACCCAAGGATTCTGGGAGTTCGGCTCACCGGGCTTCGGCGTTGGCGGTAGCGATGTGGTTTCTTCCTCGCACCAAACAATTGCTGACACGGGGACCACCCTCCTTCTTCTTCCCGGGGATATTGTCGCCGAGTACTACGGCCAGGTGCCAGGCGCCGTCGACAATACCAAGACTATCGGAGGCTGGACAATTCCATGCGGCGCCGACCTGCCAGACATGTTTGGGGGGATACAGGCCTCGGCGGGGCTACCGTCCGTTTGCAATGTATGGCGGCGTCTTCTTGAAGAGCCAGTTTGTCGTTTTCCATGGAGGTGATTATGAACTGGGCCTCGCAGCAAAGCCCTCACAAGCTTAATGTTTGAGGGGTTGGTAATGTACTAGTGTGGTGTATGTATACGTACTACACGCACTAGTCACACCGGCTGCTGCCGGGTTTGACTAGATCACGATGGGCTGTGGTTAGAGTTTGGGGGTCGGAGTTCCGCGCAACATGGGGATCCTTTGCGCTTGATAGTCTTGTATTTTTCCACCAACGGGCCTTTTTGTTCTCTTGCAGCTTCAGAATGTCTTATAGAGCGCAGCGTGACCAAGGCGACACAAGGAAAGATCACCTTCGCACGGACGACTTCGCGGTAGATGTCATGACTTCCGGCAAATCTACCCTACTAGGCAGTCGTTCCCAGAACATGTATGAACTCCTTCCCATATGTCTTGCCTTGTGCCAATGGAAGGACGCAGGAGCCTGTGGCAAGGCATCGTCAGAATAACAACCAACCGAAAATGCCCCGAGATGCAACTATATCTTGAGCGGGGAATGGGAGTCTCACACATCATGAATGGAGACGAAGTAAGTCTATGCCATTCATGCTAGCATTGGCTGCATGTTAGTTGTTTAGGACTTGAAAAATCCATTCGAGAACCAGGCCGTTAGGTCCGGAAAAGGTCACCCAACACGAAACATAGTGTATTGGTGAGGAGAAAAACCTGTCAAACCCGTTCGAGATCTGAACGGGCGGAACGGAGGCCCGATTCGCCTCTCGGTAGTTGATGGGCTATTGGCCGGGGATTTGCGAAATACTGCGTAGAGATCCGTAATTGGCAAACGTCCGGATGTCCTCGTGACCGAAATCAGTGCGGAGATATCTTGGGGTTGGGAAAACGCGGTGTGAGATGCGCATCTAAGCAGGAGCAGGAAAAAGAAAAGGGCATGGTGAAAAAGGCTGTCAGCGGCGTGTGATTGCCATACACACATACTCGAGAACAGAACATCGTGGGGGCTTTTGCTCCTGGCGGACTGAAGGCGACTGAAGGGTAGGGAAAGACCGCATAAGCACTGCAGGAAGATCATGACTGACCACGGGCTGAGATAGGGGGAAACGACCCCACGTGAGTAACGCCGCGGCGCGTATAGCTTCCTTGTTCTGGCATCGTGGCATCGTTGAGGGGTCTAGTTTGGGTTGTTGGACGCGGCCCTGTGTTGTTGAGTGGTTGAGGTGAGCTCCCTCGAACGGCGAGGGCGACGAGCGGAAGTGCTGGAGCTCGTCGTTAAATGATGTCGTGATTGGAGCGCAAGGGAGGGGCAGTAGCGCGCACGACGATCGGGCTTAAAATTGCCGAAGTTGGGGCGCTCGAAGGGGGCAAACTCTCACTCGCCAACTCTACTTTGCAGAAGGTATCGTGAAGTGGAGGGGTGTGTGTCGGAGGCGGTACCAGGGGTCGAGAGGCGGCACTAAGCTCCAAGCTCCCGACAAAAAGCGCTCCCAATGCACCATCTATGTAGGTTCGTATACGCTGGCAAAGGGGTGTGAGTGATCTTCGCCCTGGCCGCCGTCACCCTCGCCCACCCAGCCTCTTGGGAACGAGATTGGGTACATAAAAAGCGGCCTATCTTTCTGCAGTTGATACGCGCACTTCTGATCGGAGTCGCCTTTGCTCACGATAACACACTCCTCCCTCCTCTGCACACTTCTCCAGAAGCGACATCCTACGATACCTGTCCTGCGTGCTCCTGCCCACTAGAGACTGGTGACACAACCCACAGTCCCACAGAACAAGCGCCTGAATTATTGACGAGTCTTTTGCGGATCCCAAGCTCTGCCGTCCTCGTGAGGTTGCAAATCCCCGTCAGAACATCTATATAAATATCAGTCCTGCACGATCTCAAAAGGATTGTGTTTTGTTGTTCAGATCACTCACTCACTCACACCCATGCCCTCCCTCACATCTCCGCACACAAATTACTACCACCTTATCAGAGTCTTGAAGTTGATATCACCACCCAACCAATAATCCTTCGTCTTATCTCCTCCTCCTTTCTCTCAACCACAATAATAACAACAACATAAAATATGAGTCCATCTGCTGTTGCCCTCCCTGTTGTTGACTCGTCCAAGGCCTTCAAGCCCAATGTTGGGGTGTACACCAACCCTCAGCATGACATGTGGGTGGCGCCTGCGGAGCCCAGCGTCAAAGACATCCAGCAACAGGAGAGCCTCAAGCCTGGCGAGGTGACGGTTGCCATCAAGAGCACCGGTATCTGCGGGTGAGATCTACCCCAGATGTTCCTTGCGTCTTTGTGCGCTGCCAAGATGAACTCACATGACTGACCCAGATTTCTGCTCACAGTTCCGATCTCCACTTTTGGCACCATGGCTGCATCGGTCCCATGATTGTGGAAGGGGACCACATTCTCGGCCACGAATCGGCAGGCGAGGTTATTGCCGTCCATCCGTCAGTCACCAGCCTCAAGATCGGCGACCGTGTGGCTGTTGAGCCCAACATCCCTTGCCACAAGTGCGAGGCCTGTCTGGCTGGCCGCTACAACGGCTGCGAGACCGTCGAATTCCTCTCCACCCCTCCGGTGCCGGGCATGCTTCGCCGCTACCTCAACCACCCCGCCATGTGGTGCCATAAAATTGGTAACATGAGCTGGGAGGAGGGCGCTATGCTCGAGCCTCTCTCCGTTGCCCTTGCGGGCATGTGGCGAGCCAAGATTGAGCTTGGTGACCCCGTTCTCATCTGCGGCGCTGGCCCCATCGGTCTCATCACCCTTCTCTGCTGCAAGGCCGCTGGTGCTTGCCCACTGGTCATCACGGATATCGACCAGAGCCGCCTCGACTTCGCCAAGAGCCTCGTCCCCAGCGTCATCACCCACAAGGTGAAGATGGGAGCCACTGCCGAGGACGAGGCCAAATCCATCGTTAACACCTTCGGCGGTATCCAGCCTGCCGTGGCCATGGAGTGCACCGGTGTCGAAAGTAGCATTGCGGCAGCCATCTGGGCATCCAAGTTTGGCGGCAAGGTGTACATCATCGGTGTTGGCAAGAACGAGATCAAGGTCCCATTCATGAGGGCGAGCGTCAAGGAGGTCGACATTCAGCTCCAGTACAGGTACTGCAACACATGGCCGCGTGCCATCCGACTCGTCCAGAACGGTGTCATCGACATGAGGCCACTCGTCTCCCACTCTTTCAGGCTCGAGGATGCCCTGGAGGCGTTTGAGACGGCATGCAACCCCAAGAGCAAGTCCATTAAGATTATGATCCAAAGTCTGGAGTAGAGGGGATATACTAAAGGAAAAGTAATGGAGGGGCGATAATATTATCTCATAGGTGTTAGGGAAGGAATGGTGCAAGGCGCAAGGTCTCATGGGAAATAATCATGGATATGTCAAGGGTTTTCTTTTGGGGGTTTGATCTGACACGATCCGGTTTGCAAACATGTTTCTTGGTTCTTCGATTAGCGCTGCTCGTATTTTTATCCCGAGTCCATAGGACAGACACCTGAACAAGCATCAGGGTTGACATGAACATATGCGATGATCATATGTATATATATATATATATGTATATTCTTTTCATTTGATCTAAAAAAAATTGATGAAGGGAAAGTGACTTGACAAGATGCTGATTGACGAAGAGATATTCGTTCATAGATAAATATGTGCTGAGTGAGGGCATCGAGATAAGCTTGATTTGGGGAGAGGAAAGGAACACGATGGAGGGGGATGGTGACAATCTCAAATGCTCCATGAATCCTATTTGCTCTTGGAATGAGGTGAGACTCGACAGATCCAATGGTGGTGGTTAGTTGCAACTTGTGGCATTGGGCCCTAAAAACTGGACGGGTGGTAGCTTCCCGCAGTGCTGTGACTTCCTGTAAGGGACATCCCGCGGCGAAAAGGAACGATTATTGGCCAATGCACTGTGTCCTAGTTAGGCTTAGCGCCACCAACTCTTGTCGGGCCAGCTAAACGAGAACTTCCGAGCTTCAATTTTTTGCTTGCTGTTTACCTTGCCGTGTGGAAAGTGTGTACAAGATTGAGCCTCCTCTTTTCCCCCCTTCATTTCATGTCAACGAGCCACCAATTGCCAACCACGGCCGCTCCAAATTCCGCCTACACCTTTATCGTGCCTAATTGACGTCCATCTTCGTCGATTTCTCGATCCGCTCCCCGAGTCCTGCCGACCGACCGTCAGCCCACGGCATTTTAAACCCTCACGTCCGCCTCTTGTCAAAACGTCACATCCAGATGTCGTTTGCGGCCAGCTCATCACGCCTGGTGCTCAGGCGGTCGGCCCCCGCCCGGCTGACCGTCCCCCGAGTTCGGTTCGAGAGCACAAACACGGCTTCAAAGGCCACGGAATCGGCAAAGGGAGCAGCGGAGACGGCCAAGTCAGCAGCGGGCAGCGCCAAGGCCACAACCGAGACCGCTGCCCAAAAGGCTGCCGACATTCAGAAGCAGGCTGCTGCCGGCCTCGCCAAGGCCACTGAGTACTCAAAGCAGGCCGCCGCTGGACTTGCAAAAGCCGGTGCCTCTGCCCAAGCCATGACGAAGCAGCTCAGCAAGCAGGGCGGGGCGGCAGGACGAGTAGCTACTTTAGTTGATAGTATGGATGCCCCTTTTCTTGGCCAATTGGGATAATCTGGTCCCATATGAGGGTTATTGGAGGAATAATGAGGGCGCCAACGTGTCGTTGGGCTATGGACGTAACTGGCTGACGGTATATCTTCGCAGAGCAAATCCCCTTCGTTGTCTACTGGTCTCGCGTTGTAATGGAGACAGCAAAGCTCATATTCCAGGCACAAAAGATGTCACCACCGTAAGCATTGTGCTTTAAACTATATCAGCCCTAAGAGAGTGTCCTAGCTAACGCGGATCAAACCAGACCAATTTCCGCCTTCCAAGCCTACGTCGACGCTGTGATGTCCCGTCTCAAGAACCCCGGCGACCTCATGAAGTCTACTCAGCAAATTGTCGTGAGCGCGAGGAACCTGTCTTCTGCCCAAATCGTGTCCGGCTCTGTGATTGCCGCCGAGTGTCTCGGCTTCTTCACAGTGGGCGAAATGATCGGTCGCTTCAAGATCATCGGATACCGTGGAAAGACCGAATCCCACCACTAAGCGCTCAACTGTTTAGTTTAATACTACCCCGGCGGACATGATAAATATAGCTCGAGGGGTCAGGTATGGCTAAAGCTGACATGGTGGTAGTAATGTCTCAAGAGCGGCGTGGACATGAATTGATGTGACGTGGGTACATCAAATCTAGGGTGTATTTGGGTGAGGGCACCAACATTTGCATTGATGGGGAGGTACCAACGGAGTACCCACATCAACCGTAGACGGAGAGAGCTTAGAGCTAACATTATGGCTCGGACACACGATAGACACAGGATGGTGGACATGACACTATCTCGCCCAGGGCTGTTCTCCCTAGGGATACTCCACAAGGGACGGGGGAAAGTGCGGAAAGCCTTTCTTCGTGTCGAGATAATGGACCTCAAACATGTTCCCCTTGTATAACCATTTCCATACAATATTGGCTCGCTGGTGCTTCACACCCGAGCCTGGCCTCTTTTTTTATGTACCGTCCGCAAATTTGTACTAGTAGTACATTGGCATCATTGGGCATCGTTGGGCGTGGCTACGGGTAGCTGGAATTAGAATCCGTAGCACTGGAAAGGCTGATCTTTTGGAGGCATGTCAATGATACACGAATTGTCTCTTGTGGTGAATACCCTCATATTATTTGCTGTTTTGATGCATACTTCTCTGTGTGCCAGAATACCAGGTAGTCTTGAGAACTAGGAGAAAAGTGGTTATATCATAGGTATTGTTGCGACTTTGGTCGCAAGTCGACAGCCCAACTAATGGCACTTGCAAAGTGCTTCCAACCTCCTACCTCCAGGCGCTCTAGTATCGCTATGGTATAGAAGACAATCAAGAAAACCTGGGTATTGAAAGGCATCAGATGTTTATACATGGATGTTATGCCCCCACCCTAGCGCGGAGTTGTGCGCCTCCCATTCTGTCACAGCAGGCCTTATATTCATCAACACCAAGCATGTAGATATTCCAATGTTCATGATGGCAACTGCTCAACATTGCTGCCCAATATGGATCTATGTTTGCGCTGACGCGTAACCAATTCCTCTGATGGCAAGGTACATATATTGGTGCCTGCCTGCCTGCCTGCCTGCTTTGTCAATCCTGCTGTACATTCCATTTCGCGTTGAACCTTCCTGAAGATTCATTTCGGCAGGGAATCTGTGCACTCCGCTGGGGATGCCTCGATCCTTCTTTCTTGTGGAGGCTGATTTTGAATGGGGTTTGCACTGGCAGGAAAAGCCACACTATAATTGATACCTTCCACGTCTTGAGAAATCGGCTGACACGTAACGGCCTTCTATACACTTTCCCGGTAGAGCTTTCGGGGCTGTATCAGGTCAAAAGGCACTCTGATTCTAAACCCCCTTCCCAGTGATCGATGTCAACCCTATGCCTCCTCATCTGGATACCATGGGGGTTTATTACCCCGTTTCTATTCGAGAAACTTGCTTACTTCCCGTCATCAGTATAAGCCCAATACCCTTCTAGGGAACCATTTCAACGGAAGGAAAGATTCACGACCCCGATTGGATCCATCTACGATCGTGGTCTAGATCCCTCATTACCACTGCAGGTTTATCGTGTTTGCTTCCCCCGAAGTAAGAGCGTCGAGTCTTTGGCCTCCTATTTTTCTTCTTTCCCCTCTAAGCACTCTGAGGCTCCTACTTACCTTGAAAGAATCTCTCAAATTTTTAATTATTCATGTCCTGTTGTTTTCAAACCCCTTAACGCATCATTGGACTTCCAACTACTTCAGTCCATACCGCACATTTCTCAAATGTTTCATTACTTGGAAGAAACCCAAGTTCCCGACCAATCTCTCCATATCTCTCAATTTGCCAAAAACCAAAAACACAAAAATGTTTGCCCGTCCCACCGCTCCCGAATATCTCAACCCTGAAACTACTGTCCAGCCCAGCCCACCCATAGCAGCAGGCAGCGTCGAAGATGTTTCCGTACTCAACACCACCTGCAAACCCGTATCCCATCTCCATGGCGGATCTTCTATTTCTCTTCGGGACATTCTCGTTCCCTTCATCCTCTTGGCTCTGATCGGGTATCTCTGCGCCAACCTCCAGCTGGACATCCCCCGCAATTGGAGCCTCAAGCCTGGATCATTCAAGTTTGACATTCGCCTTCTAGTCATGAAGCTAGTCCGTGCCTTTGCCTTCACGATCGGCTACTTCTTTGTCGGTCTCGTGTTCCTCCCCACTTGGGTCCTCGGCCTCATCCTCCCGGCTCCGTGGGGATGGGAGGGAAATTCGGAATACGTCAAGAAGATGCACGCCGCTAGCTCCCAGGAAGGATGTTAACATGACAGTCAAGATCAGTAGGCTACCTCAGACGAAATGAGACATATTTATCTACATAGCGTAGACATATATATTTCTTTTCAGTCATGTATGCTTAGAGGGGGGTGCTATAGAATCTTGCATTACACAGTTGATGGAGGGTCTAGGAGTTCAAAACGTGCTGGTTGTAGCTACGGGATGGGATTTCCAGGCCTCTTAGTACAGTGAAGTATATTCCCCGGAACTAGTCAATAGACGAGTCAGGGAAAATATCTAGACGATGAAGAACATGTTCAAAAGCCCAATGTGGTGTTCATGGTCAACAGCAATTTCGAACGCCATCCCCGTAGGCAAAAGTACTCCATCCTGGAAGTCGAATGAGTTTCGACATCACAAACCCCCCAATGCTTGGTTTTGATTGGGTGTGCCGCCGAACCAGATTCAGGCCCTGCTCCCGCCAGTCACCGACTCCATGATCCTCCCTAGCTTTTTTCATTCTAGCATATATTCATTGCATCGTTGCATCGTTGCATCGTAGCGTCTATTGCCTATCCGCCTAGAAGTTCTCCACCAAGAAAGTCGTGGATAGAGAATCCGAGTCGGAATTTTGCTCATAAATCCTGGATGCCGGAAAAAACAATGTGGTCAGCATTAAGCAGGGTTTTATTTGCAAAATTAAGAAAAAGAATGAGAACCCACATTTCTGGTGCCTGGGCACCAAGTTCGAGCTATGATCTTACCCATATTGTATGATAAGACGGCAGAACCCCAAACACCTCTCCAATAGATGCACAGCCATTTTTTCTTTTTGCCCCCCCCCCGCAAGAGATAAAGCCAGCCGCTATGACTCTTTCACTGAAGACTGGGACTTGATCCGAGGTTTTTGCTGGGAGCTCGATGGTATGTGATCGCACATGGAGAAGCAGACTTGGATGATGGAGACGACAAGTTCGGAAGTCATTATGGATGGAAGTATGTGGGGAAATTATGGTGGATACATGCAAAGTTGTCGTGGAAATCAAAAGGGCAATATAATTATATGAGTGTTACACATGGACGGGTGTCGACATGGATACACACATATATATATATATATATGTATATTCTTCTCAAAGCAAACAACCAGATGGAAGGTCTCCCTTGCTTCCGCCCCGAGGTGTCTCCCCGGCTCGTGCTTGCCTCCAATCACCATCCCTTCCTTGCGTGCTTCCCCAGAGAAAAGAGAACCAAAAAAAGGTTGTTCGCGCGTGCCGTGCCGCGGCACACCAACCCGCAAGTCTCAGCCTACCTTAGGTAGCGTCTCAAACGGTTCTCAACGTCGGATTGGCCCGTTTGCGAAGAATAGCTAGCGCAGCGACAACGAAGCGACGTGATTGGTCGAGAGACTTGGAAGGATGGTCAAAAATATCTTAGATGTCTTTGCAAGTATATTTTTGTCTCCTTTTTTTTTTTTTTTTTTTTTTTTTCTTACAACGACCACATGGGTGGATAGGCGGGAAGCGCCTCAGGTATACTGCTCGTTTATCGGCCAATGCGACAGGTTTCATTCTACTGCAGAAGATGTGGCGAGGCTGACAGGGCTTTCCAATCGAACAACATCGTCAATGGCGTCAGCTCAGGTCTTGGCATTATAAAGCCAACGGTGCCGTTTGGTGCAGGCTACAGGGAGGAAGGAATGAACTGATCAAACAGTGAGAAACATGACTGGCTTACCAAAATTTGTTCTTTTGTTATCCTGATATTTGGGGGTGGCCACGTAGTTACCAAGAACCCTCCACTAACTAATAATAATCCTGCCCCCCACCCTCCCCTAACTTCTACAGAGCCCGATATTTCGATATCGAAAGAACTTAACATCACGCTACAGGTAGTTAACTATACTCTTGCAAAGAGCAGCTTGCTCCTCCTCCTCCTCCACCACCACCACCACCGCTGCTTCCATATCTCTACCAAACTCAAAATACGACTCGGAGAGTACCATGTTGACGAGGAATCAAAACGTTGTCAAGAAACCTACAGTTTCGTGGCTAGAGCAGCAACAAAATCAAGCAATGAACAGTATCAGGATCACCGCCGGCATAACCACAACCAGCAGCAGCAGCAGCAGTGGTAGTTAGTGCAAGCGTTAAAAACACCAAGCGTTCCAAAGGGTTAATACTTTCTTTCAGGGCTTCAGGGCTTGGCTCTCCTCCTTTTCCCCATTGGGTCGTTTTACGAAAAAAAAAAAAAAACAGATTGGGCGGGAAAATATCTAGTTACATGGTGTCGTCGCCAGGCTTGTTGCTAGAAACATGCACGGAAGTATGCATACGCAGAAAGTACTTGCTAACTAGCACGGTACTTTAGATACTATGCAGCTACTAGAGCTCGTACGGCTATCCAGTAGGAAACGAGGAATGGAGGAAAGAAATTAACTACCTGCCTACCTGCCTACCTGTCTACCTGGGCAGATGAGGCTATGCAGCAGCAGCAGGAGCAGCAGCAGCCCGGGGAAGCACTCACATATGTATCTCGCAGTCCGAGGTATGACGTAGGCAGCAAAACCTGGCTTCTGACGCAGTAGACCGGGTTTCGGTTCCAGAAATCTTGTTGGCGGTTCCTACGCGGGGTGGAGGAGATATTCTTCGCCGCAGGATCTGCCGTAGGTGTATTCTGGCTGGGGTTTCCCGGGCGAGGAAGTGGAGGGGCAGGCTGAGTTGGCGGCCGTGGTGCTAGTCTCGGTGGTGGTGGTGGTGGTGGTTGGTGGGCTTGGTGGCTGAGGACGAGGAAGAGCAGTTGGGGTTGAAACCGGACTGTCTTGGCTGGCTCGAGAGAGGCCAAAGAGATACCGCTGATTCGAAAGACGCCTGGGTAGACCTGTTGGAAGGCTAGATAGGACACGAGCTTAGCTTGGCAAAATTGGATGATATGTAAGGTCAGTCAGTACACGGGGAGGCATCATGGGTCAAACTCACGTTCGTTGCGACCCCCAAAGTCCGCTGGGGTCGAAGATCATCACTTTCGCTTCCTTTTCCTTCTTTCCACCCCCCCCTTCCTCTTCCTTGGTCTCCTCATTATCGCTCCAAGTCTCTCCGCGCTCACTCGCTTCCCCATCCCCGTCCCATTTTGCTGCCTGCTACAAAAACACAGGAATTACCCTGCTACAAATTAACTAGTGTGCAGCAAGCAAGCACAGTATCACTTTGTTTCCCTCCTTCTCTAGCTTTCATATGCACCTCGGTGATACACCTCCTCTCCATACGTCTTTGACACATCACGGCCTGAATGATTGTGGGATCCTCTTGCTTTCTCCTCATCGCCCAGGAGCTGGTGGGTCAGAGAGAGGGAGAAGTCCGCCCAAGTGCATGGCCTTGTGACATCTCGGGGAGATAGAGGAGGGGATGAATGGGGTGTGCAGGCGTAGGGGGGCTGGGGGTGGTTCTTCGGGATGTATGTAGTCATATTGGCTCTCCGGCTGCCCGTTGTTTGGCGCCTCAACGGGAGAGGATGCATTGGAGGAGGAACAAGGCGAAGAGATAGGAGGCAAAGAATAAGAAGGGAGAAGAGAGAGAAAGACAGAGAAAGAGGGCAAGAAGTAGAGAGGAGGGTTATACTGAGTATACTTACTGATTAGGATCATCTTGAAGCCCATTCATCCATCATTACCCATATAGAAGCGAGTATAGAGCAATGGCAGTTGGCGGAGATAGTACTAACATGGTATACTCTTGGCTAATTCACTCTATCCGTTCAAACCCAAATCCCTGACCAATTTTTTTTTTCATCCCGTCTTCGATTCGAGGCCGTGTCCAACTTGAAGGCTGAACAATCTCAGCCAAAATTGATAATTATGTTGAATCGTCCTCCAGTATTTGCCCCTGACTCTTATGTCTGCATTCATTTCATGTCCCCACCAAATCTTTTTAATTGGTCTGCCTTTCCGGTCTTTTTATTACGCAGTTACAAATCCATAGCTCAAGACCTTCACTTTCTTAGCTTCCTGACCGTCGCTAATTGCCCCCCCCCCTCAACTTGAGTCCCCCATCCATCTTTCCCCGGTCACAGCTTATCATGAAACCTTTCCACCTCAGAACTCCCCTTAGCTGGCACGGGAGCATATATCGCAGGCCGTCCCGCATTAGCGCTCGCCGTGCCGCCGCTTCCCCTCAGAAATTCGGTCTCTTGGTGGATATTCATCGCTCCTGCACCCCCTCCTCCTCCGCCTGAGCTCGCTTCCGAAGTACCGGGAGTAGGCTGGTCTAGCGCCTCCTGGCTCCCGCTATACTCATCGGAACCGGTCGGCTCTTCCAGATGGGACTCGGCTCCCTCGGGAATGGGCACCATGGCCGACTGGGCCCAGATGTGCACCGCCGTCTTCCAGTCCAGGCCCTCGATGCACCCGCCTTTGACGCTTACGACGTTCCGGCCCTGGAGAAATGAAGAAAGGATTGGGCGATTAGTGGCACGACGAGGATTTGGGGCTCTATAGTTACAAATAGAGAAAGGGGAAGTAGGATGGTTAAAGTATGGTGTAATTTGCTCAGCTGGTGTAATGGTCAAACGGGGATTGTTCTCTTCGTGAAGGAGATCTGTAGGCTTGGACTATCGGGTAGATTATGTGAAGGAAAATCAAGCCTGGGGAGGGATGAGGTGGAAGATTCGACAGCGGGGGGCGGCATAATGATTGTTATTAAGGCAGGTCGTCCGGGTAGGGAGGGGATAGCAGCTAGTGTAATACTGTATGGAAAAAGGGACGACGACGCATTATTACGTAGTACTTAGGTTCTCCAAGGCGAGAAACCATAGATCGGATATATTATGACAAAGGATTCAGAACATTGCAGAAACCAAAAAAAAAAAAAAAAAAAACCCCCCAACCCAGCGAAAGTCTGGGACGAAGCACCGAAGTTAAAAGGTTGGAAGAAATAGAAGAAAAGACGTACGGGTGTGGTGTGAAGAAGACGAGTTCCACATTGGCGACAAAAGTAACTACATAAGTAGAGAGAAAATAAGCACGTCAAAATTCATCCCTACTTTCAGGCAGAATGGCTGTGGCATCCTGACTCACCAGTATAGAGTGTGTCCCGAATCGGTGGGTCGGCTATAGTCGCGCATGTATAGGATTAGTCACTTGAAACTGGGGGGGGGGGGGGGGGGGGGGGGGGGGGGGGGGGGGGGGGGGGGGGGGGGGGGGGGGGGGGGGGGGGGGGGG